>CAUYQG010154225.1:0-16592 GCA_963574415.1 Tarsius wallacei
GTGCTTGCCTTTTCACTTTGCTCTTTGCTCTAGCCTGAGAGACGCCAGGGAGCATCACTGGTGTCCCTGCCACCTGGAAGCAGAGTGGACAGAAAGCAACAGAGCCAGTGGAAACAGGGTCAGTGAGGAGCCAACCCTGGGCTCTCAGATGAGTGAGGCTAAAGGTGGGAGCCTCAGTGGTGAGCCGGGCTTCCTGCCGGCAGGCATGTGCATTCCTCATCTGGAGAATGGCGAGCAACCTGGCCTCCCGGTGTCAGTTCGTTCAGACCAATTACTGCACGAACCCACACTCCTTCCCCTGCCAGATGAGGAAACTGAATCCCGGAGGAAGGAAAGCCCCCTTCCAGGGTCCTGGGGAGTGGCTGGGCTGGCTCTGCTATGAAGCAGGCTCATCCAGGCATTTCTCTGGCCCCAGTTTGATCCGGACCACCGCGTTCTCCTCCATCAAGTGCGGAAGGGGATCCTGACCCAGCCAGCAACGCCCCACGCATGCCAAGGACTGGCTAGCTGCAAAGGAGCAGCTTTTCCTCTCCAAGTAGTTAAGGAACTGTTCTCCATCAGGAAAAAAATGTCACACACGGACCACGTGGCAGTGGCTGCCACCACTCCAGACCGGAATCCTCTCTCTCCGCTGGGGCAGAGCTGGAAGCCAGGCCACCCCAGAGAGCGAGGCATGACGGGACCGCACATTGTCCCAACAAGGACACGCAGGGCTTGCCTTGCACAGAGCCTGGCGTCCGCAGGGGCCAAGCCTATGTTTGGCGGGTGAGGAAAGTACCAACTCCTGTCAGTCTGAGGAGAGCGAGGACCCCGCAGGGCCACGTGCAGAAGACGGCTCCGTCTGTTCGGGCGTGACCCACACAGAGAATGAGTCACAGGGATGTGGACCGTCCCATGCCCACATGCCACCAAAACGCTCAGAATCTTGACATACTCCGAGAGTGCTCTCTTTCCCTGTGGCTCGCTTTGCTCCTTCTTTGACAAAACTGCAGAGAGGGGTGGAGTCCCAGCTTCGGCCAGCCCCCAGGACCTCAGACCCCTCTGCCCTCTATTGGTCTGGTAGCAAAGGTGGCCGGGACAAGGCCTGGAGCACTGCTGGTGACCTTTCCCGGGCCGTGCCTGTGCTGGGGAAGTCCTCTCGGCCAGCCTTCTTTGTCCTTGTCTTTTCGGCCTTGCTCGGAGGTGAGTGTGGTGAGGGTGCGACCAGAGCAAACAGGGGAAAGGCGGCAGTCAGGGGAGCACAACCCTGTTTGGGAGACACTGCGGTCTGCCCCCCTTTCTTCGTCCGCACGGCCTCAGGTCCTGGGTGTCTCTAACCTCCAGATTCTGCATCGCGCCACCTCGAGCTCTGGTCCCTGTTGCAACAGCAAGGTGTGCAGCCACTCACTTTTTCTTCCCTGCAGCGAAGAACCCTGTGGCATTCCTCAAGGAACAAGTCCAGAATAAGTCCCCCGATGCCCCTCCGCTACCTTCCTGCAGCCCCCGCCATCCACCCTCCTTTCTGCTTCAGTTATTTCTAAAACACATGTATTAATCTCGTCCTCCTGTTTAAACAAAATTTTGACTAGCTCTCCACTCTCCAGAGGTCCAAGCCCAACGTCTGCAAACAGTTCCTCAGACCAACCCGGACCTGTCTGCCCACCTCACGACTGACCTCGCTCCAGAAGCTGCATCACACACTGCAGCCACAGAGATGGGGTGGTCTTCCCTGGTTCACCCCATTTCCGGCACATGCAGGTCCATCTGCTTGTGACACCGTCCTCTCTGGGTGCCTGGAGCAACCCTTCCTGTGCCGTGCCCAAACGACTTGCTGGTGTTTTCAGAGGGAACTCTTCCTTCTGGTTCACCGAACACAATGTACACACCCACAGCGGCGATCCCATGGATTCTCGCTCTCTGTGGGTCTTCCCACGACGCTGGGACTCCCGAGAACAAAAGCAGGGTGGCTGGCTGGTCCGCTCTCACACCCCCAGCTGCGTACGGTTCCTGGCATGTGGCAGACGCTCAGCAAAACGCTGGTGACTAAGAGAAGACGTGGGTGGGGATGGGACCAGGGGCTTGAGTGGAACATGTTTGGAGGAGGCAGTTGGGGGACGCGACCTGTAAAAGTGCATTCCCTGGGAGGGAGTGGCTTGCTGGGAGGACCACACTAGGAGGGAGAGCGGCTGGACAACCGCTGAGCTCTGAAGACCAGGCTGGGCTCAGACCATCAAGGGACGGCACCCGGCGACTGTGGCAAAGGAACGATGACGGGGGGGGGGGGGTTCAGGCGGGAGCTGAGTGGAGTGGGAAGGAGGGGTGAGGCGCAACAAACACTGCATGGAAGGCTCAAATGTTAAGTAATACTACATGCTTTGGACAGTGGAGACAACTATGTGGGGGAGAACAGCAGACTCCCTGAAGGAGTGACACCTGAGCTGGGGCTCGAAAAGTGAGTAGAGGCCGGCCAGGAGGTGAGCAGGAGTCCATGCCATGACCTTGAGGAGACGGATGTCGCAGGAGCAGAGGGACGGCTGGGAGGACGGGTTCTGCTGGGCCATCAGAAGCCACAGGGAGAAAAGGGAGGGTGAGAAGTGGGGCTGGGTCAGGAGGCTCAATTCCGTTCTCCTCCGAGAGAGCGAGAGCAAGGGGCCCCTCGTCGTCTGCCCTGTGACGAGAGGATGGAGGTGCCCCGGTTGGATGGCGCTGGGTGCCCTTGGGGAAGGCCGCCGTGGGCCCTGCTGGCAGTCCATGCGCACACCCGCCTCCTGGGGTCCCACCTCGTCTGTGTTCAAGGGGCCCGGGCTCAGTGGGGACTTGGTGTCACTCTGCTCCAATCCGTGCTCCCAGTTGGCCCTCACCTGGACTAGGCAGCTCCAGGTGTGCTCCCTGAGTACAGAGGACCCCGGACAGAACAGAGGAAAGTCCGGCCAAGGCAGGGGCTCAGGCCTGTAATTCCAGCACTTTGGGAGGATTGCTTGAGCCCAGGGGTTCGAGATCAGACCGGGCAGCTTGGCGCGACCTTCTCTACAATAAATTAAAAAAAAATTAGCTGGGAGTGGTGGTATATGCCTGCAGTTCCATTTACTTAGAAGGCTGAGGTGGAAGGATCCATCCAGCAGGTCGAGGCTATAGTGGCCATGATTGTGCCACCGCATAACAGCATGGGCGACAGAGTGAGACTCTGACTCAAAAAAATTTTTTTTTTCAAAAGAACAGAACAAAGTTACCCTGTCCACCAGAAAACAGCCAAGGGTAAGTGATCCTTGTGGTCTCTTGATTTTTTTTTTTTTAATGAAGAACCTCTGGTAATTTGCTGGAAAATGATGAGAGGAGGCAGTCTCCCCTGAAGGGAGGGGTCAGGAACCGCTTTGGCCTGGCTGGAGAGAGGAAGGGCGACCTCTGAGATCAGGGGATTCTAAGACGCAGTGCAGTCGAGACTCTGGCCTATTAAAGTCTGCCCTTTGCTACTTAAGATGCTGTGACCTTAAGCCTTGGTCTCTTTGTCTGTCAGCCAGAATGGATGCCTTCCACTGTATCTCACAGAGTTAAAAACAACAGCCATTAAGGCAGTGTGAGAAACAAGAAACCACAATAGACTGCCGAAATAATAATCACGTAGACATCATTTATCGTCTCAACTAAATAACAATGACAGCAGACAACAGTCTCCTTCTCACTTGACTTCAAAAGGATCCTCCTAGGAACATGCCATTACGGCCTCCGTCTCACACACGGGAAAGCCGAGGCCCTCCTGGTAAAGAAACGTGCCCAGCACCCCCAGCTGGAAAGGGGCAGAGCTGGGCTCCAAGCCCCAGCCAGCAGTCTGCCACCAGACCCCACCCCCGCCAACGTGAGGCCCAGCTGCCTGAGTGAGTCAAAGGCCTCAGGACACCAGGAGCTGTCCTAGTCACCGATGGGACAGGGGTACTAGACGCAAGAAAATCGCCACTGGCTTGTGAGTGGCCCTGGACACAGGACCGCCCTTCTCCTGTCCTGGTTTCTTTTGTAAGGCAAGGACAGCTATCTGATTCACGGCTCGTTGTGGAACAAAACAGGAAAGAGACAACGGTGGCCCTCACTGCTGGTATTTAATATCTGGAGCTGTACGAGTATGTATCACGCACCATCGTGCGTGGATTCTCTGCCGACATTGAGAGCTCATGGCTCTGCCATTTCTAGGGCCACTCTGGATGGCACACCGGCATTCATCCCTCGCCTTTCAGCCCGCAGCTGCAGGTTTCAGCAGAAAGCTCCCTTGCGGCGTCCTGCCTTCTGTCATTCTGCCCTCCTGCTCCTTCCAGGCCTCTCTCCTGGATGCATCCTGCCTTTGGCCTCCAGGGCTCTTCCAACACCCTCACCTGTCCTCCAGATGGCGCTTCCCTGCTAGCCCTCCTCCCCTCCACATCCTTTTAGCACCTATGTAAGAATTTGAGTTCAGCCATCTCTGCTAAGGTACCAGGCTCCCTTTCCCAGGAGATCTGCATTTTAAGCTTTATCTCAACTATGGAATGAAAACCGATGTCCTGGCATCACCTTGGCTATTTGGGGGAAGAGCTCCTGGCACCTTAACTCTGACACTGTAGAGGCAATTTCCTGGGCCCCTGGAGAAAGGAAGAGAGAGGGCTGAGGAAGCCTTCTGAGGGGGGCTGTGGGGTACCCCACTGGTGGAAGCACTGCTGTTTACTCTCCTCCAGGCAACTCCCAAGGCTTTTACCTGCACGACTGAACAGGTTTGGGGCCCTCCAGATGCCAGTGAGAAGGGTGACGTTGTTCCCAGCTATCTAGCTGATCCTCGCCGCTCAGTCATTCCAGTCTGGTGGTCACCCCCCCACACACACCCTGAGTCCGCTGCCAGCCCTCTCCTGGGTCCCTCAGCCTCCTCCAGGTGCCGTTGAGAGGGGGAGGCTGTTACCAAGGCAAAGGGCCACACTGTTTTACACTGCAGGGTTCTGCTCCCCCACCCCTCTCCGACCAAAGGAAAAGCCGTCCAGGCGAGGCCTCCTCTCCGAAGCAGAAATCCCAAGGCAGCCAGGACTCGAGTCCTCCCGGGAAGCAGCGCAAAGAGGTGGAGGCCTCCGTCTGTCTGCCCCTCCGCCAAGACAGCATTAAAGGGATAGCGAAGGGGTCTTTAGATCAATGGAGAGAACAGGAAGGAAGCTATCAGAGGACAAGGGGCGTCGACGCGTTTCTGAAAAGTGAAGCACTCAGAGTCTCCGCGCAGACTGCACAGCGAGGCAGGGTGGGGCTGGGGGTAGCGGACGAGGGTGCGCCAGCCCCTCCGACCCCGGGCGGGAGAGGCCCCAGACTGAGGTCCGCAAGAGCAAGGCCAGCAGGGGCGGGGGTGGGGGATGGCAAGGCTGTGGGAAGGCTTGAAGCTTGCATGTGAAGCCCCTGAAGTGCCCTTCCCCCACCTGCCCTCGGCCCTAGAAAAAGTGGGCAGTTCCCAACTCTCCCACACCGATCCTCCCCCAGCTGGAGTCTCACTCCGTCGCCCAGGCTGGCACACTCACGGCCACCCCAGCGTCGATCCGCTGGGCTGGGGCCATCCTTCCGCCTCAGCCTTCCCAGGAGCTGGAACCACAGGCACGCGCTCCCACACCCCAGGGCTGGTGTTGTGATTTATTGTAGAGAGGAGGTCTCGCCAAGTAGCCCAGTCTGCTCTGGAACCCTTGAGTTCAGGAAGTCCGCTCACTTTGGCCTTCGAAATGCTGGGATTACAGGCTCGAGCCACCGCACCCTGCCCCCTCCTCTCTCTTACTCAAGCGCCACATGGCAGTTCGGAGGGGACATGGTTTTGGGTCACCATGGACATGGGACAGAGTGAGTGAGGACAGGTTTTTGTGTGGCTCCGTTTTACGAATTCATAATGAAAATACCACCTACGGCTTTTCAACTTTTAGACTCAATCTATAGATAAACACGCCACAAACAATATGCAAAAGTCATCAACTTTGATCATGTGAAAGAAAAAGATTCGGCAGGAAAAAAAAGTTGGAGAGGCAGAAGGAAGGAAAGAGGGAAGGAAAAGAAACAGAGTGTCTCCATACTGAGCGGGAAGCCGCTGCTGAAAATGGACAGGAGGGGAAGCGAAAGTCAGAGACAACGAATATGAGCGCTGAGGACCAAGACAAGCTCTCGGGGAAGTGGCCGTCACTCACCAATCTGATACAGAGACCCATGAACGTCCCTCCACATTGCCGCAGCCCCCAGAGAAGGGCATGGCGGGGATTCAAGCACTCCTGCACATTCCCGCGTCCCCTTGTCTTCTGTACACTCCCGGCAAGGCGCTTCAGGGGATCCTCGACTTCCCAGCAGACCACGTCCAGAGACGTACATCCCTATTTACTCCCTTTCTTGAAACGATACAGCATCGGTGTACCTGTAAGTCTTGTCATTTGCATAATTTGGGGAATGCATGATGTCTTAGGCCTTGCAAACTTTCTTTACTCCAAATGTCACTATCTAAATGTAAAATGCAGCTGTAGCTTAAATTCTGTATAAGGCTCTGCTGGTCACCTGGCTAATGTATAGGTACCAACAACTCTGCACTACACCAGTGAACTGTGACAGCCTGGAGGGGAGCAGAGCCATTTTAGAAAGACCTCGAGTCCGGCTCTGCTCCCTGGATTCAAACTCAGAAACCAACTTCTCTCTGCCAATTCCCTGCCCCTTTGATTGATTGGTATCAAGGGGAGCAGCCAAGCGTGACTCGGACCATAACACATTCACAGTGCTTTACTTTCCAGTGAGGGAGGTAATAAGGATTCACCAGAAAACAAATACATGGCATAGTACCGGATTATTTAATGGGACGGCAAGTAGATTTGCCCTCCCTACCTAAATTACTGCTCCTTATGTTGTTCTCCTTTTTCCTAAATAACGACAAAAATAAACTCCTCTCCAACAAATAAAATAGGCAGGCAAAGTATACTGTTGAGAGATATGAAAATAACCAGCAAAACAACTAAATAAAGAAATGATTGGAAGTTTGGGGTGAGGAATGGGACAGGGGACCATAGCTTTTCGTTATAAGGCCCCTCTGAGGTTTTATCTTAAAAACAGAAAACAACAAACGTGGCTTGCATTGGTTAAGACGTAGGAGTCACCCCCTTACAATCAACCTCATGGCCATCAGGGTAACTGGGAAGGATGCCGACGATGACTGGCTGCCGCCCTCCGGTGGTACAAGACGCTGGGAGGGACCTCCGAGTCCTGCAGAACAGGAGCGGGCCCCCTGCCCCGTGACACCTGGGGAGCTGGCTTCAGAGAACCTAGGCCTCTCGTCAGGGACTGGGCACTTCCCTCTCTCCTAGCCCGTTCTCACCCTCACCTCTTTTATGCACCCTTGACGTTTCAACCCCCAAACTTTCAAACTCAGTTGCATACTAGAATTATCTGGGAAACCTTTGAAAACCCTGATGCCTGAGCCGCACAGTGACCAGCAGATCAGAATTTCTAGGGCTGGGAGCCCCAGGTGATTCCAACGTGCAGCCAAGGTGAGAACCACGGCAGGAAGACGAAGATGGCTCGCATGCCGGCGACGCTCCCAAACAACACACGGCCACGAGGAGCTATTTTTTCCACCGTTAGAGACAATCATGGAGTGGCCTGGCAGATGCACATGTTGGTGTCGGGGTGTGTGTGTGTGTGTGTGTGTGTGTGTAAGGCCAGTGGAAGGGACGACAGCAGCCACCATTCCTGCTCCTTTGGCCAGATCATCCACATCAATTTTTGTAAGCAAGGGACCACCTAGAACCAGAGCCTTATGATGTTATGGGCCTATGCCCAAGCTTCCTCATACGTGTCAGTGGCATGACATCAGCAAGAAGGCCCCAGTCATGGTCCCTGAACAGTCACCCTGCCCATAAGGGCCATTACCCAAAGCAGCGGTGCTCAGACTTGAGTGGACATCAAAACCCCTCCTGGAGGCTCCCTAAAGCAGCAAGCAGGCTGGGCCCATCCCCAGAGTTCCTGATTCAAGGAAGAGTGGGGGTGAGAATCTGCCTTCCTAACCATTTCTAATTTCTAGCCTTTCTAGTAATTTCTAGCCTTTCCCAGGTGGTGTTGATGCTACTGGTCCCCAGACCAGACTTTGAGAACCCTGACCCAGGGGAACTTGGAGGAGGAAGGGCAGGTGCACAGTGAGCAGAGACACTCTTTTTCCCAAGTTAAAAATAACTCAGGGCAGGTGTCAAGAGGATGATGGGCCTGATACCCGTCTCGTCTCCCTGTGAAGGCTCAAGACTGACGCCGACTACCAACATCCCGCTGCAGGGTATTAGCCACAAAGACACCATCTGGGCTTAGAACACTGAATGTGGAACCCGATATGATGTTCCCTGTTCAGATACGTCACAAGTCAGATCCGTGGCCCGGCATCATCGAACCCCTGCCAAAAATAGAGGTAACCAAACGAGAGGCAGCTGTTCTCTCTGGGGATACTGGCATCAGCAAGGAGTTATACTCGTGCTTCCTGTGTTTATATTATAGGGCAAAATTGCTCCTGAAAGCGACCTCCTTACAGTTCTGACTACTTGAGTTAAGGCAATTTCTTGGAGTTTTTCTACATTGAATATATTGGGGTGGCTTTTTAAAATAAAATAAGATAAAGGAAGGAAGGCAAAACGCATACATCAGCACAGATTTTTCCGAACCAAAATTAGAGTCAGTACTTAATCGTTTAATTTAGAATGATCAATTGAGCAACCACCCAAAACCCATGTTCCAAACCCCCCTGGGGGAGTATTCTTGAGCTCCAAGGCACGGCTAGCTTTCAGAGTCTTCAAGTAAATTTCCTCTTCCCAAATACACAATAATATGTTTCAGCTGACAACCAAACAGCAGCCAAACTGTGGGGAAACTAATTTGCCCAAAATTATTAACTATGCTTAATTTAGGGGAATTTCATGGATAAGGATACTTACACTTCTTTTATAATGGTTGACGTTGACTTATTTTAAATGCAGTCCCCTGCCTTTTACTAAAACCATTAATGGTCACTAGTATATACTGTTTGCATAGCTAAGGACATGTTTTGTTTTACAGGTAAAAATATAACTTATATAGAATGTTGGTTCTGAAGGACTTTCAGAAGTAACGTTGCTGTGGAACACTTTTTTACAAAATAAAATCTTACAGGAAGCCAAACACACACACATACATAAAGGAGAACTGCTAACAAATATTGAACATTTACAAGACAGGTACTGGACTATGCTATTTGGCAGAAATTTGCCCTATTTTTGGTAAGAGTTTTAACCATTTTGAGACAGGAAAACAAGAGTTAATCAAGAAGGAAGGCTGAGGCAGAAGGATTGCCGCAGCCCAGCAGGTCGAGGCTGCGGTGGCCGGGAGCATGCCACTGCACTCCAGACTGGGCAAGAGTGAGACTCCAACTCTTAAAAAAAAAAAAAAAAAAAAAGAAGCCAGACCCTAAGAGCCTGATCTCAGATGAGCAGCTGCCCTGATCGCCACCTCTGCTTCTGGAAGCATGCTGGGCCGCACCCTGTGGAAACCTGTTTGCTGTGATGTTTGCTGTGAAATTTCCCGCTCATGGGCCTCAGTTTAAAATTATAAAACCACCAATGGCAAAAGCCCGGGGCTGATGACACGGCCTGAGCCTGTTCCACCCAAAGGTTCCCAGTAAGGTCTGCAGAACGTATATCAAGGCAGCCTGTAACTGAGGGTTGGGGCTCAGGTGTTTGCAGACGACCCTGCCAGGAACTTCCGGAATCAATGCTCTCGACTGTCCACCGGGTCTTGGGTGTCTGTTCTGAACGTGGCGACACTCTGTTGCTTCCTGCGCCTGGGGAGTGGCAACAATTTAATGATAAGGACCATGAGTCCACTGAGCCCGATTCCTATGCAATCCCTAATCCGTTTATTTCTAAATTTTGTTTACTTGGCATATTTTTATTGAGAAAATCCTGAATCACAGAGATAAGTTATGGCAATGGTAAAAATATATTTTCTTAAGGTTCAAATCAAATGGCTATAGAACACCAAAGCACCTTTCAAACACACATTAAAAACTACAAATCTGTATGGACCCTGTTACGGATGAGAAAACTAAGGTCTGAGAAAAGTAGAGAGACTTGTCCAAATCCCATCAGGATTCAGTGACAGGGTGAGATTAGAACCAACTTCTCCTGACAACTGTCCAGCCCACTTTTTACGTTCCATGTTTCAGAGAGAGAGAGAGAAGGCTTTATTGGGATTTCTCTATGGAATGTGGCTCCCTCGGGTCTTCTGGGAGTCAGTGAACAAAGAATGGAGCCTGGTTTCATGTGTCACAAACAGAACCTCTCACTTCACCTATTTTTGTCAGGTGACAGCGTATATGGGTCTTTGGAAATTGACAGGCAGCTGCCTTTGGCACTAGCAGATTTAACAGACAATACTGATTTGTGAATTTGCAAATAATCTTTGTTTGCTATAGGACATCAGCCTTTTCTTATTTTTCTAGATGCCTTCATAAACGGCAGTCCCATCAGCCTTTACACTGTCCCTTCCTGTCATTCCCTGGCTGCTCAAACACTAGTGCCTCCGTGTATGTAAGTGTCCGTGCACGCGTGTGTGTGCACGTGTGTCAAGGCCAACGGAAGAAATGAAGGCAGCCACAACTCCTGCTCCTTTGTTAAGGTCACCTGTATATCAATACCTTTAAAAAAAAACAGGGATGTCCTGGCAACTAGAGCCAACTGAGATTGAGGCAGGAGCCACGTTTCCTTGGTGTGACTTCAAAGTGACAGAGGAAGGCCCTGAACAGATGTGCAGCTTCCCACCCCCTGGTAACAAGCCCGTTTTGTAGTACCCCTGCGAGCGTCAGTTTGCTTCCAAACGCCTCATTGCCACAGGCACTTTTCTCCTGTTCTGGCTGCGTGCCTCTTGGCTCTTCGAATGTGTCTACAGGAAGTTCCTGTGTGCGCATCAATGTGTACAATAACATCGGGCTATGCCCACAGTTCCCAAGTTGACTCTTTCTCTAGCATTCCCTTCCAGAACAAACGGTTTGTGACGTATTTGAACTGATTCCATGAGGAGAACAAACGGATGTGAGGTGCCTGTAAATACCAGGTACTGACGCTCATCCAGACTTCTGGTTAGTTGATATTAGAGACAACTGTTAGCAGAGGGAAGAGTGCACAGGTAGCACAGACTTCCCAAGGAGACCCCTGTCCCATTCTTCCAGCTTCCTGATGGGGTAACCTACCAGGTGAGCTAATCGAGGGGATGAACTCTCAATCATCCCAACGCCCAACGAGGCAAGGCCAACTAAATCACGGCACCCGCTCTGATGGGAGAGAAAAAGTTGTGTCTGAATAGGACTTTTAAAGATATTGGAAAGTGTGCATGACGTGGCACTAAGTGATAAAAGTTTACTAAGTCACACACAGTATAACCCCTCTTTTGTTTTAAACTTCTTAGAAAAAAGACTAAAAGAGTAGTTTTTCAACATCTTGCTGATTATCTGTGTGTGGTAGATTGCAGAAATTTTCCTCTATAAGATTTTATGCATTTTCTTCCAATTTTTCAGAAATGGCCACATATCATTACATTTATGTTGAACCACTTTTGTGGTTCAACATAAAGATTACAGCTTTTTCTCACTCCCCCCCCACCCCCCTCTTAACAAAACACCAAATTTCCAGAGCCCACTTGGTGAAAAACCATGGAAAAGGGTCATTTCGGGGAACAAACAACATACAGAAACAGCAGATGACAAATTCCTGTCTCAGAACTTGACTAATTGGGCTCAGGTTTAAAGATTTCTGCTTTCTTGGTTCACTTCCACATCCAGTCATCAAGCTGGCAGCAGACCTCCGGCAGTCGCTCTAGCTTCTGCAAGGCTGCTCACTTCTGCCCACAGGCCGAGGTGTAGCTGGGTCTTCTCCATTCCCTGGGTTTCCAAAGCAGCCAGGGCACTTGGGGTCTGGGCGTGGGTGCTCCCTCCTGATTTAGGAGGCAGCTGCTCTCCTCTGACTCCCGGTCACCTCCATGATGTCCCCACGCTGTGCCCACAGGAGCCTGAACGGCCTTCTTCCTGTGCGAAGTTCTGCAGATGAGCAGACCTGGCTCGGAACCCTGGCTCTGCTGTTTCGCGGTGTGGCACCGTGGGCAAGTGGCTGACCATTACTGAGCCTTCGTTCCTGGCCTTCCGAACAGGGATCGTCCAGGCCGCTTCCCAGGGAGGCACACAGCCTGGAGATGGCACACCCCAGGACTCTGCTCCATGCCCGGTATTCAGCAGACGCTCCGTCCACAGCAGCTGCCGGGGGCTCAGGATGCGGCTGAGGAGTCTCAGTTCTTCCGTGCTGCCTCTCTAAAAAAGCGCCTGCATTTCTTGCCACAGTCACTTCACCATGCTAGAGCATCTTAGCTCATTAGCTCAACAGTGCTGACTTCTGTTTTGATTCCTCGGGCCCCTCAGGCCGCTCAGCTCCAATCTGCCGTGACTGTGCACAGGTAGTCTCGCAGGAGAGAAAGCGAGGCCCATCCGTGAACACGGGACCCTTCAGGGTGCAACAGCACTTGGCAACCCCAAGATGCCTGTTGGTGTTTTAAATGTGCTAAATGTGTTCAGCTGCAAGGGGAAAGGGTGTTGCCTTGCTCCGAAGGATAAATTCACCTGCAAGAGGCCAGCTAATGTCCTTGGATTAAACATGTCATGCAAGTTTGAAGGACTGTGATTCATCATCATGTTTTTCTAAGATGTCAAGGCCTCCAGTGTTCACACTGAGACTGTGAACCATGCCATAAGCAATCTAAAAATGAGGGAGAGAGCTTTTTCCACTCTAGAAATAGCTGCCAAACAGACAGATTCCACCCAATGCTCACTTGCATGTTGCCAGCAGTGCGTCGGTCTCATCATTAGCCAGGAGTAGAGCAATGGATAAGAAGTCAGAGCTGGCAGAGAGACGGGAAGGACTCGGCACTAATCGAGTCAGGGACTTCATACACAAAACCCACTTGTTAGGTCATCCCCCCAAATTCGCACGCCGAAGCCTGCACCCCCCGTAACTCAGACAGGACCTTTAAAGAGGCTATTCAGGTAAAGTCATTAGGGTAGACTCTGATCTAATCTGACAGGAGTCCTGATAAGAAGAGGCAGGGACACAGAATACACACAGGCTGACGGGCTACTACGTGAGGACACAGCAATAAGGCGGCAGCTGCAAACAGAGGAGAGCAGCCTCAGGAGAAACCAACTCTGCCGACGACACACCCTGATCTGATAGTCTCCAGAACGGTGGAAAATGAATGTCCATTGGTTAAGCCACCCAGTCTACAGTATTCTGTTTTGGCAGACCAAGCATTCCCCAGACGCAGATATTATTCCTGTTTTAAATATGGGGTCACAGGACCACAGAAGTAGCCGGGTTGGGTCACACAGCTGATAAGTAGCAGGGTGAGTCCTCAAACCAGATGTTTGACTCCAAAGTTTGTTGTCTGTCCTCTACTAGAGTAGAGGTTTAGACTGAGGGCTTTGGGGCCGGTGTGTTTCTGGGTTCAAATCCTAGCTCTGCCACTTCCTGGCTCTGTAGCTTTGGGTAAGTTGCTTAACCTCACTGTGCCTGAGTTTTAACATGTGTAAAATGAAGACGCAAAAATCTCTACTTTTTGGCTTGTAGGGGGAATTAAAGGATTTAGAAGTAAACTCAGACATGTAAAATACGTAGTGCTTGACCCATAACATGTGCTCAATAAATGTTAGCTAATATTATCATTATCATTATCAACATCATTATTACTACTGTCATTATTATTATTATTATTACTGAGGGATCCTCAATAACTTGGTCCAAACTCTTCCTTTTATAACCTCAGTAAAGTGAAGCCCAGATGGTAGATGTCTTAGAGGATCACAAAACCAGGAAATTGAGGTTTATCCAATGTTCTTTCCACTGTTTTTAAAAGGGTCAAAGAAACGAACGTTTGGATGCAGGGTTTTGTTTCTAGTGGTTTTAAGGCTAGGGAATAGAAGCAACCAGGAAGATGTGACAGGATTGGGCGACTGAGCCTTGGCCTTGTGTTCTCCTCTGCGAACAGAGATAATGCCATGTATTTTACCTAGCCATTCCCAAGATTATTCAAGGGCACAAACACCAGCACGTTAGACACATGCCAGTGACAGAAGATACGATGACATGAGATAAAAAAAAAAAGAGCTTCATCAAAGATGAGTTGGTTAAGAAATTGAGGTTTTGCTTCTAGAATCTCTATCCTGTTCTATCCTGTTCCAGTGGTCTATGAGCCTGTTCTTGTACAAATACAAGGCTGTTTTGATTATTGTAGCCTTAGAGTAAAGTTTAAGTCTGGAAGTGTGATACCTCCCACTTTATCTTGCTGAGGATTGTTTTGGCTATTCATGGTCATTTATATTTCCATTTTAATTTCTGTATTGTCATTTTCAGGTCTGAGAAGAATGATGTTGGTAATTTAATGGGTATTGTATCAAATCTGTAGATTGCCTTTGGAAGGATGGAAATCTTAACAATGGTGATTTTTCCAGTCCATGAGCATGGAATATTTTTCCATTTGTTTGTGTCTTCTTGGATTTCTTTGGGGAGTGTTTTGTTGTTTTCATTGTAAAGGTCTTTCACTTCTCTGGTTAGGAAGATGCCAAGGTATTTCATTTTTTGTGTGGCTACTGTGAATGGGATTGTGCTTTTTATTTGGTTCTCTGCCTGTTTGTTGTCAATGTATAGGAATACAACTGTCTTTTGCATGTTTATTTTGTACCCTGAGACTTTTCCAGAGTCCTTTATCAGTGTAAGAAGGTTTTTGACACATTCCCTTGGGTTTTCAAGGTAAAGGATCATATCATCGGCAAAGAGGGATAGCTTAACTTCCTCTTTTCCTATTTAGATACCCCTGATTTCCTTCTCTTGTCTGATTGCTCTAGCTAGGACTTCCAACACTATGTTGAACAGGAGGGGTGAGAGTGGGCAACCCTGACTTGTTCCTGCGGGAGAGAAGAATATATTCAGTAAAAGGTGCTGGGAAAACCGGCCCACTGCATGCAGAAGAATGAAACAGGACCCCTACCTATGGTCATAAACAAAAATCAACTCTAAATGGATCAAAGACCTAAATGTAAAACCTCGAACTATACGATTCTTAGAAAATGCAGGAGACACCCTAACGAAAATTGGACAGGTAACCAGTTACTGATCAAAACCCCAAAAGCCCATGACATAAGAGACAAGATAGACAAGTGGGATCTCATCAAACTGACAGGCTTCTGCAAAGCAAAAGAAACCATCAAGGGAGCAGGGAGACAACCCACAGAATGGGAAAAAATATTTGCCAACTGTTTATCTGTCAAAGGCTTGACATCCAGGATCTACAAGGAACTCAAATGTGCCAAGGGGGGAGGTGAACAGCTCTATAAAAAAGTGTGGAAAAAAGACATGAATAGACATTTCTCAAAAGAAGACATATGAACAGCCAACAGAGACATGAAAAAATGCTCAGCCTCACTAATCATCAGAGAAATGCAAATCAGATACCACCTAACTCCAGTCAGGATGGTCATCGTCAATAACTCAAAAAACAACAGATGCTGGAGAGGATGCAGAGAAAAGGAAACGCTTCCACACTGTTGGTAGGAGTGTAAATTAGTACAACCTCTGTGGAAAACAGTGTGGCGATTTCTAAAAGATCTGTAAATTGGCCTTCTATACGACCCAGTCATACCCCTTCTTGGAATATACTTGGAGGAACTCAAGTCATTCTACAAAAAAGATACATGCACATGCATGTTTATTGCAACACTACTCACAATAGCGAAAACAAGGAACCAACCGTACTGCCCATTGAAAGTGGACTGGATTTTTAAAATGTGGTACATATACGCAATGGAATATTACACAGCCATAGAGAAGGACACAACTGTGGACTTCGTAGCAACTTGGATGAATTTAGAGTCTATCATACTCAGTGATCTATCACAGAAACACATAACTGAATACCCCATGTTCTCACTCATTAGTGCACCCTCAACATTATCATAACACTACAAGAAAGGGATTGGCGGTAGTGGGAAGCTGCCGGGGTGGGGCGGGGGAAGGCACATAACATCACTAAGGGTACCTGATCCTAAACCAGGTGAAGTGAAGACCCATGGGAGGCCCAAACTTCACCTGTACGTAGACCACTTTTGCACCCAATCCTGACTCGTACGCCACATCTTTAAATTTAAAAAAAAAAAAAAAGCCGGGCTCGGTGGCTCAGCCTGTCATCCCGCGCCTTGGGAGGCTGAGGTGAGCGGATTGCCTGAGCCCGCGGGTTCGAGACCCGCCTGGGCAAGCGAGACCTCATCTCTACAATAAATCAAAAAATTAGCCGGCGTGGTAGCGTGCACCTGTAGTTCCAGCTACTTGGAAGGCTGAGGCGGAAGGATCGCCGGAGCCCAGCGGGTCGAGGCTGCGGTGGCCGGGAGCGGCCACTGCTCTCCAGTCTGGGCAACAGAGTGAGACTCCAACTCAAAAAAATAAAATAAAATAAAATAAAATAAAATTTTTTTTAAAAAAGGGGGCAACTGCAAAAAAAATCCTTGTAAGCCAGAGGAGCAGAATCAAAGACACAGTTTAAGATCTTAAAAAATT
>CAUYQG010154226.1:0-11755 GCA_963574415.1 Tarsius wallacei
TTGTTCCAGTTATTTGGATGGCTTTGGGGGATGGATCACCGGTGCCCAGCTGGTGGTGGGTGGGGGGGCGGGGCGCGGCCATTGACCTCCTTTCTTGGCGAAAGTTTGATACTCCAAATAAAAAAAAAAAAAAAAAAAAAAAAAAAAGAAAACACAACAAATGAACACACAAAAAACCCCCACAAAAATGTGGTCAAATATGACTTTCACATGAGAAATCACAAATGCAGACACAAAGGCAGTGCTACAAACTCAAACTGCACCCCCGCCCTCTCAAGCATCTCTGTATAGTCTACTTCAAGGTCAGTGTGGGCAGACACATATTTACTTCAACAATGGTTAATGATTTTTTGAGCAATGCTGGCAAGCCTAGCTAGTACCAGAAACTTAAAAGCATTTCCACTTAAAAGAAGGCTGGTAGCTAACTCCAGTCTCAAAAACTCAGCACCATTCCATTATCTTTCTTTCTTGTTTTTTTCTTTATTTTTAATTGAAAAAAATATATATTTATGGCAAACAACATAATGTTTTGAGATAAGTATACATTGTGGAATAGCTAAATAAGTCAATTAACATATCCATTACCTCACATATTTATCATTCATTGGTGGTGGTGAGAACACCTAAAATCTATTCTCTTAACACTTTTCAAGTACACTATATATTGTAATTGACTGTATTCATCATGATGTACAACAGATCTTTTGAAAGTATTCCTTCTGTCTAACTGAAATTTAGTATCCATCGACCAACAACTCCCCAGTTCCACTCTACCTCCCAGCCCCTGGTAAGCACCATTCTACTCTCTCCTTTCATGAGTTTAAATTTTTTTAGATTTCACATACGTGCCATTCCGTTTTCTATCAGAAAGTCTATCAATATTCTTATGCCAAAGAGCTGATGTGAGTGTCACAGATTCTTCGCTAGATGCTTTGCCAGTATGTCACTGCCTACTTTCTTTTTTTCTGACTACGTGAATTGGTTTCTTTAGTATCTTTGTTATTTCACAGGCTTGCCTGGATTTCCTCCACATTGGTTTGCTTCTGTTTTATAGCAAAAGAATGGAAAGATGTATGTTTAAATCCTGGTGCAATTACTCATTATGACTATTTACCTTGGGCAAGTTATTCAACTTTCTTAATACCTTTGCCTCATCTGCAAAATGGAGCTAATAAGTATCTTACAAGATTGTTTTGAGAAATAAATGAATTACTCATGTTTTATAGAGAGGCTAGTGTAGCACCCAGCATGTGGTAGGTGCTAAATCTAAATAGAACTTATAAGCTTCCTCTGCTCAGAGATGTGCAACCCCAGCTTCCAATGCTTGGTCGGGAGAATAAGTTCACAAATTGGACACTTCTGTCCCAGTCACTTTTCCCCAGAAAGGTTTAGCCAATGAATTGCCTGGAGTCACTCAGCTAGCCCCTGGTATTCTTGAAAGCTATGGCTCAACTATATCTGAAAAAAATGATAAGAAGTATTAGGCTTCAATGTTTCAATTTTCCAAACAGCCAACTCTGAATAAGTATTTCCATCAAAATATCTTTATTGGCATGGGTCTAGACCTCCCAGGAATTTATCTAATCAAATATAAGAATACCACATAAGACAAGCACTCCTTTGAAAGCTAGGAACAGATCACAATGTGTACTGGGTTAAATAGTGCCTTCCCTAAGATTCATGCCCACTCAGAACTTCAGAATGTTATCTTATTTTGAATAGGGTCTTTGAAGATATAATCAGTTAAGGTCACACTAAATTAGAGTGGGCCTAGATCTGATGACTAGTGTCTTGCCTTAGTTCCTTCAGGCCAGAATAACAAAATGTTATAAACTGCATACATTTTACACAAGATAAATTTATTTTTTTATAGTTCTAGAGGCTGAGAAGTCTAAGATCAAGGCACTGGAAGCTCCAGTAACTGGTGAGGGTCGACTTTTTGGTTCATAGATAGCACCTCCAGCTATGTCCTCACATAGTGGCAGATGCTAGTTAGCTCTCTGGGGTCTCTTTCATAAGGGCATTAATCCAATCCATGTGAACAGAATTCTAATAATCTAAATACCTTGCAAAGGCCCTACCTCCTAACACCACCACCTGGTGATTAGGTTATAACATATACATTTGGGGAAAATACAAAATTCAGACCAAACAATATCCTTATAAGAAAGTCATGAGAAGATACAGACAGAAGGTCACGTAAGGATGGAGGCAGAGATTGGAGTGATGCATCCACAAGCCAAGGAACACCACGATTATTGACAACCACCAGACTTTAACAGAGAAACAGTCTCCAGAAGGAATCAATCCTGCTAACCACTTGATCTTAAACTTCAAGCTTCCAGACTTGTGAAAGAATACATTTTGTTGTTTTGAGGCATGTGGCTTGTGGTAATTTGTTACAGCAGATCTAATAAATTAACAACTCAAATCTTTCATTTCTTCATTTTTTCATTGACTTGACTCTGTCTCTTTCCCATTTCAGCAGCCTAAACCATCGTTTTCTCAGTTTAGATATGATTAGCAAGTTTAAGTGACATCAGGGAAGGATGCCCATGCTGTCCTAGAGGGACGATGAGGTCAAATGGCTAGGAAGTGTGCAGCTGGAGCAAAGGCTGAACAGTATTAGAGAACCCCAAAACTGAAGAGAAAGGAAGCACGTTGACTCCAATGAAATGAGAAAATGGGAAGAAGAAAGTTAGGTGTAAGCAATGTAGAGTGAAGTGCAGAAACACAGACTCAAGAAAATAAAATTAAATATGAAAGCACATAATTGTACCACATGAGGGCCAATGCATATGCATTCTGGAAAGATACAATGTCTTGTCCTTAAAGATCTGCTTACATTTAAAATATTTGTTTGTAGCAGATTCTGAAAAGGTCTCAGGACTATTATTATCAATCCCAGTAAGAAATTTCAGGAATCTATATTCCTCCTATCACATTTTCAAGTGTGATAATTCAGGTCCTAAGACAAAAACATATAGTTACTGTCCCATTTTATCATTTTACAAAGAATGATGCATGTAAAATTGTTGTAAACTATACAAATATTTAAAATATATGGTGTTACTATTGCTAAATGTATAGTACAGTAGTGGATGGGGTTCTGGAATCAGGATCATAGGCATCCAAATCCCACTGTACACTTACTAAACCACGTAGGGTGGGATAAAGGGGACTGGTCATGCTGAGGGGGAGAGTGGTTCTGTTTAAAACAAGATCATGAGGATAAGCAGTCTAATGAAAGTGACATTTAAGCAAAGATCTGAAGTGTGAGATTTATCCATATAGATAAATAATAGATAGCTGTTTATTACTTCCAGGAATTCTGGGATTTTCCTGGCATCCTGGATTCTGTCTAGTTCTGCAAAAACTAGCTGGATCCTGTTTATAAACTTTGTACAACCACTTAGCAAATGAAAATATAAGTATTCATCATACCTCATTAAAACCTATTGTTCCAAAACATTCTTTGTGTTACTAAGTATGAAATATGTATATGTAATGGCTAACTTGTTTTCTTTTTTTTTTTTTGAGTTGAAGTCTCACTCTGTCACCCAGACTGGAGTGCAGTCGTACGCTCCCAGCCACTGTAGCCTCAACCTGCTGGGCTCCGGCGATCCTTTCGCTCAGCCTTCCAAGTAGCTGGAATTACAGGCATGCGCTAGCACGCCCGGCTAATTTTTTTGATTTATTGTAGAGATGAGGTCTCGCCAAGTTGCCCAGGTGGGTCTTGAACCCGTGGGCTCAGGCAATCCACTCACCTCGGCCTCCCAAAGCTCGGGATTACAGGCTGAGATGCCAAACCCGCCCCCCAGCCCTAACTTGTTTTCTAAAGGTGATAAATTCAGAATAGAAAAATATGAGGATGAATAAAAAAATAAAATAACCATGTTGGAAAAAAGCTCTCTAGAGTCATCAATTTTATTAATACTATAAAGTGAATGTTTGCGTTCCTTCAATCCTAAATGCACATGCTGAGACCTATTCCCTAATGTGAGGATATTTGGAAATGGGGTCTTTGGGAGATATGTCATGAGGCAAGGGACTCATGAATAAGCTCAGTACCTTTTTAAAAGAGGCCTTAGAGAGACACCTTGCCTATTCCACCATGTGAGGACACAGCGAAAAGATAGCCATCTATCAACCAGGAAGCAGGTCCTCACCAGACACCTAATCTGCCAGAATCTTGATCTATAATTTCTCAGCCTTCTGAATGTGGGAAATAAGTTTCTGTTGTTTAAAAGCCACTCAGTTTATGGTATTTTGTTATAGAAGTCCACATAAACTAAGACAATTAAGAAGGATCACTTTCCTATTGTCTTCTTACTCATTTTAGAGGAATTTTTTTTATAAGAATACAGTAGCACTAATGAGAAAATGTACCTACCTAGTCCATATGAATCAATGGACCTAAGAGCTTTTTGTAAAAATACATTTTGTCATTTTATAAAACCTAAAAAAAATTAAGCCAATGTAAACACTTGAAATTTTGTTGGATAACCAACTTATAGAGCTGTTGACATCCACACTGTCTGGTGTCTACCCCTGTCCTCATATCACACAGGCACTGGAAAGTGGTTGGCATGAAACTATTATCTGAGAGTCCTATTTTTTGTTTTTTAAATGATAGGGAAAGTAAGTACAACCATGATAATAGCCTACTACAACAAAGGGAGATATATATACACTTAGTTGACTATGATAGATAACAGCTAGCTATCTACATGAAACCTATGTACCTTGAAGACAGCAGGTCACTCAGAAACAGACACCAAGTCAAGGGAGTTCCAAGTCTCCCCCCAGATGATTGGAAAACAAGAGTGTATTCTTCCTCAGCACGGACTGCTTGTGGGAGGATGACCTACTCCTGAGGAATGTGTACCTGTAATCACTGCTTCAGATAAAATAGTGGGAGGACATCCATACTCAAGCTGGCTGTATTCAAGTGACCTTTGCTCTCAAAAAAGTGTGACTATATTAGAAATGGAATTCTTTGAAATATTTCACATAAATTTTTTTCACCGGTTTTATTTTGGAACATTTCCATGGAACTAGGGTTCTTAAAGCCAAGGAGGTACATGAAAGTTCATACTATAACAAGGCACCTATTGGAACAGGGTGATAGAGAAAGTTTAGCACTGAAAAATGCAGGAATGCTGAGTCTTCCCCATCCTCTGAATACCAATGTGTTTCAGCCCACTGTCCCCCACGTTATGTTCTAGAGTTCTAAGAAAGAAAACAGTCATAGATCACAAAAACATTAGGCTGGTTGTTGATGAATGTAAGGGAAAATTGTGTAGCTATGGGGAAAAAAATAGAAGAAGCAACTTTAACTTAGGGGAGAACTAACCATCATTACACAGAAGGTGCTTTAGATACAACAACGATTTAGAAGGAACAGACTCAATAGGAGTTGTCACTGGAACAGCATGCATCCATTGTTCATCCTCTTCTCTCTCCTCATGCTTGATAATGTCAAAAGTGACAAAGACTTGCTAGATCAGAGAGGGTAGAAGGTGATCGGTGTACTATTTCAGAAAACAGATTCCTATATTACTTAAATACCTGACGTTTTAGGGATTCAATAGTTAACTGAATACAGACGCAGTCAAGGACACAGTGAACAGCCTGATAATCCCCAGTGAAAATGAAAGATTAGAACAGAAACTGAAGGTAGAAAATAAAACCTGAAGTAATGAAAATATAATTCTAGGAGTAAGAGGAAAGAAGATATGTGACCAGGCTAAATAAGAGATGTCATGTACCTTGATAAGCAAAAGTTTGTCAATGACAAGGAAAGTTGAGGCAAAAATAAGAAAACGCAATACTTTTTCAATGAATAAATGTTAATTGAGTACTGACCCTGTGCTAGGCACTGTGCTAAGTGCTGGGATCAAGTGGTGAACAAAAGGGTAGATTTAAAGCAAGTGGCCAGGCAGAAGGACAGGTCATTTCACACTAATGCTAAGCTTACCTGGAAATCTAAATGCATTTCTTAGCACTGTGAGGTGACAGAAAGCTAAAGCAGGAGGAATGTACTGAAATAAAAAATAAGGATTCATAAGGAAAACACTCAATGACATCTATTTTAAATAAATTGCATTTATTTCAAGAGTTACATACACATTCAAAAGGGAAAGGTTCCTATCAGACCCTGTAAAAATAATTTACATAGAAATATGGGGTGTTGTTACAAAAAATATATTAAACACCTCCTACATTCGAGCTGTAAAATTTCAAATTAAAAGATATATTTACATTTTTTCAGAGTACCTGTTTCTATAACTTAGTTTCTTAAGAAAAGTATATTTTGTTTAGATATTCCCATAAACTATTGCTTGATTTTTGTCTTTCTCCCTTACCTATTTTTTAAAGAAAACATTTCCTTTTATTGCCAAAGACTCTTTCAAATGTATAAGTAGAAGAATAGTAAAGTTATTGATCAAATATTTCCTTCTCTTTCTGAGTCTCTTCACCTAGGTTCAAGTCTTTGGAATACAAGCAACATATTTTTAGTCACATTCATGTTTAAACAGGTTAGGAGGAGTTTAATGTCTTAATTCTTCCAAATGTAAATGGCATTTAGACTAGACAAAAGGAAAAAAATAGTCTCCAGGATTTCAGGGATGTTATCTAAAAAATTACCCACATCAATGTGGCAGTGTAGCTTGCTTAAAAGCCTTTCAATTAGATTCTATTGCTATAAATGGAGGTAAAAAAAATCAATCAATACAACCTGGGATCAAATATAATGCCACTATGAATAAATACTACATTACAGGTTCAGATTTATCTTGCTAATTTTGAAAGAATGGTAAATTAATGTGAATTAAATGTATAGGACATGTCAAACAAGAATCACACTGCTCAATTTCCTTCGGCATACCAATGTCAAAGTAATATTTCTAAAATAACACATTTATAAGGTTAATGATAACCTTTAATAGCCCTGGCTTCAAGACTGCCAATTTGATAGGCAATCTTGTCTCTCTCTGCTTCCTAACACATTCCACTTCATTTCATCAGAGACATCTACCTACAAAAATTTCTCAGTCTACCATTATGTTCTTTCTCTGGCAACATCTTCAGTCAACACTATTAACTCACCTATCAGATTAATACCTCTGCTGACCAACTTTCCTTTGTACTCAAATTAAGACTTGGCCTCATTGAGTGTATAACCAAGCAAGTGATAAATATGTTCTAAGCATCTATTCTGTGCTTATCATTTGGCTAAGGTGTCATGAAGGAAAATGATTAGATATACAAAGAAAGAATGATTAGATATACAAACAGAAGTCCTACAAGGAGCTTGATATTGTTTGGATGGTTGTCCCCTCCAAATCTCATGCTAAAATGTGATTTCCGATGTTGGAGGAGGGGCCTAGTTGGAAGTGTTTGGATCATGGAGGCACATCCCTCATGAATGGCTTGGTGTCATTCTCACGGTAATGTGTGATTCTCACGGTAATGTGTGAGTCCTTGCTCTATCGGTTCACATGAGAATTGGTTGTTTAAACATTTCATGAAATCATTCAAGAAAACATCCCTCATCTCATCAGTGATGCGAAAATTCAAACACAAGAGATTTAGAGAACCCCAGCAAGACAACAAATGAGAAGACCAACTCCCAGACACATAATAATTCGCTAAAAAAAGTAGCTATAAAAGAAAAAATCCTAAAGACAGCAAGAGAAAAAGGTCAGACTACCTACCAGGGAAGACCAATTAGAATAGCAGCAGATTTATCTACAGAAACTCTCCAGTTTAGGAGAGCCTGGAGCGCCATCTTCAAAGTTCTAAAAGATAAACAATTTCAACCAAGAATAACCTACCCAGCCAAGCTAAGCTTCATCAGTGAGGGAGAATTGAAATCTTTCCCAGATATCCAATCCCTAAGAACCTTCGCTGCCACATGACCACGTCTACAAGAAACACTTAAGAAAGTACTGAACAGGGAAGAAAAGGAAAAAAAGAACAACATTCTTCACAAGAGTACAGGCAAAAGATTAAAAACATACATGAACCAACTCCAAAACCAAAAGGAAAACAACAAACAGGAACAACAACTCTGTAAGAACCTTATGACAGGGATCAACTCTTGCATTTCAATAATTAGCCTAAAATGGACTAAATGCACCACTGAAAAGACACAGAATGGCAAAATGGATAAAATATCACCAGGCAACAATTTATTGCCTTCAAGAGAATTGGTTGTTTAAAAGAGCCTGGCATTTCCTTCTTTCTCTCTCTCTCTCTCTCTCGCTTCTACTCTTACCATGTGATATGTCTGCTTCCTCTCTACCTTCCACCTGATTTGAAGTTTCCTGAGGTCTCACTAGAAGCCCAGAAGATGTTGGTGTCATGCAGAACCATAAGCCAAATTTCTTTATACATTACCCAGCCTTGGGTATTTCTTTATACCAATGTAAAAGAAATTAATACAAAGATATTGCTAGAGTTCAAAATATAATACCAAACAACAACCTAAGATCAAGATCCTATGTAACAAAGGGCAGAACCATACCTTGCAGAGAGAAAAAGGACTAAATTTTAGAGGACCTCATTAACCTATGTTTTCTAAAAAAGATATGTGTATACAGAATATAACATAATCCCTAGCCTTCTAAGATTTACTTTTATGAGTGCTTTGTTAATTTGTGTTGTAAACTTTTAAGAGGCAGGAAATTTTTATTTCTAGCACTCCAGTGCCTACCATATTGGTGACCATACTGTTAATTTTCAATAGTGTTGGTTAAATTTTAAAGTACCATCCCTTTGCTCTTGTTGAACTGTACTTAAACCATTCAAAACATGGATGAATATGGGGTCTTAGACGTGTGGTTTTATTTGGATGTGTGCAGTTAAAATAATTGTGTTCTCATCTTCTGTGAGTTTATGTGCATTTTCAGATCTACATTTGTTTAAGCTCAAAGAAACTTTAGAGTGAGAGCTGTCAAATACCAGCATGGAAATTCCAGGGTTTATTGTAGCTCATCACATTTGGAGCAGAGTACCTAACACACTGAAAGAAACCAAGCAGTTTATGTATGACTTCTACTTTAGTACCATTGTATCCTTGGTGAGCAGGAAATCAAGTTTGTTTCCACACAAATAATTTCATCTAGTGAGCTCTCATTACTCTGCAAGAATTAAAGATTCATTGCCCTATTTATGACAGTGTCATTATGTATTTATGAAATGTAATTTCATTTGAAATATTTGATAATTAGATTTCATGTATTATCACCAACAAGTGGCTTACAGTTTGCATACTGTAAGTATTTAAAAATTCTTCTTTAAAAATATGGAAAATTATTCGGACTAGTCTTTGTTTATTTGGGAACTGTCAGTTTTTTTCTCTCTCATTGCTTTTGTTGCATAAATGCTTTGTGTCTTTGATCAAAGAGCTTATAACAAGTTTTGGTTTCCAAGTTTTGTAAAGATTATTTTTTTCTATTTTATGAAAATGCATTCAGAACATCTTAGTAGTGCCAAATCTTTGTCCTGTAACAATTGGTTTGTTTTCTGAAAGGACCAAAAGTTGTCTGGACTACATTTACAGAAGAAAATGAATAACAAAAATATATAACACATTTTGGTACCATCTTGTTTCATTATATTGGTTTATTGGTAAATAACTAAGATTTTTTTCCCCCTAAGTCTAAGTACAGACTTTTCCATATAATTTAAAACAGATGCAGCAGACAAAACTGAAGGAGATACATTAGGGTATTATACACTGGGTATAAAGGGAAGATCATCTTAAGTTTAAACATTCTATAGCAACAATGTAAAACACGATGGAAATAATATTTTATTTATTTCTTTTTTTTGGTTACTCTACTAAAGATCAGGAAATTATCCCTCCTACCTCAAAACCTATAAAAGGGAAGAAAGAATAATGCAAAATTTTTTGAAATAATACCTTTTCACTGAGTAACTGCAGTTTGTTTTACGTACACTTTGAATTTTTATTTTCTCTTCTCCTTAAAGTGTGCTACAAAGCTATGGTAGTTTCTTTCTTTCTAAAACACTTGGTTACAGGAGCATTTGTCATCACTGCCTCACCTGTTAACCTACACTGATATTTCTACTTTTAGCTTTGTTTTAGTGTATTTCAGAGGTGTCTGAGCATCTTTCAAATGACTAAAAGAGAAGACAATCTTGAGAGAAAGGGGATGATAATGCCATATAAGGAGCCACCACAGCTATTTGAATGTGAGAGAAGAAAGCAGCTTATTCTGCTCCCTAATCATAGCAGCAGACCAATCCAGTGTTGTGGTCAGAATTCAATCAGATTCCATACCAACACTTCAGAGCACCGCTCCCATTGCAAGGACAATGCATTAGAAATTAGGTTGTGATAATTTAGTCCCATATTTCTATTTTTCCATTCACAGACTAAATTTTGATTTAAATTTCAAATCTACTCAAGAAGCATGTGGCTTGTAAATAACAACATTACTCTACCCACACTCCAGAAGAACTAACTGCATTAATACCTCTTCCAGTATCCCAAAGAACCTCAAGCTCACGCATACACTCAGACTACTTTTAAGCAGGATATTTAATCCAGGCAGCAGTTGTCACACACCTGTAAGGAACATACGCAGTCACAAGAGTAACCATATTCAGGAAAGCCCAAGACTATGATGTCTGCATCATATCGAGTTGCTTATAGAGTGGCTACTAATCCAGGTTCAGTTTAAAAGTCCAGGGTTATTTTTTCATAAGCAATTCAGTCTAAAGACATTGTTGGTATTTCACCCTTATCAGGTTACCAGTAAAACAGAACTAGTTAACTAAAGGTCAGATTCTGATGCAGCAAGGGAGATGGGTATAATCAGAAGTGCAGTTTAATTATATTTTGCAATACCTGTGAGACAATCCAGTGGAGACGGCATGTTGGCAGTTGAGTAGTCTTGGAACTCAAATAATTAATCTTGGTTGAAAATATAAATTTAGAAGTGATTTGCATGTAAGTACTGTTCGATGCTACATGAATAATGGCCCCGTGTAGAGTAAGAAGAGGGTCCAAGACAAAGACTAACTCTAATATTAAGAAATCTAATAGTAGAGAAAGAGGGAGGAGGGAAGAGGAGTGGTTCAAGAGGTAGGAAAAAATTCATGACAGTTCCATGTAGCAGAAGCCTTAAAATAGAGTGTCCTCATAAAGAAGAAAGATGTGCTCAACTTTGGGAAATGATACTGAGATGAGAAATAAAAGTTCACTAGCTTTGACTTGACCAACCTAGAGCTATCAGTGACTTAGAAAAAACATTTTTAGTAGAATAGGAGGGTAGGGCGTCAGTCAGATTGATTTGAGTAGGATAATTAATAAAAAGAAACTGGAAACAGTGTATGTAGAACGCTGAACAAATTTTTCTTCGAGAAAAATTATTGTGTCTTTTATAACCAATTGTAGAAAACAGTTGTGGTCTCATCTCACCACTGATCCCATCTGTATTAGTCAGTTCCAGCTGCTATAACAAAGTGCCAAAAAATATATTATGTTTTATAGTTCTGAAGGTTGGAAGTCTGAGGGTGCCAGCATGGTTGGGTTCTAGTGGGAGCCTTCTTCTAGGTTATATATAAGTACCTAGGGTCCAAGATGGCGACCGGGCAGCGTGGTCTGTGAGACCTCCGCAGAAGAGGACACAGAAAGACTCCAGATCTCTCCCAGGGGGCCTGCTCCCCCACACGGAACTTGTCCACGGACACCGCAGAGGCATTACAGCGGGCCTGA
>CAUYQG010154233.1:0-12546 GCA_963574415.1 Tarsius wallacei
GGGGAGGGCGATGGGATTAATGGTGGTAAATATCTGTCTGGGGATGGGGAGACACCTCTTATCATCAAGGGTGCCTGAACGAAGCATTTTGGTATGCCTAACCCCTAACTGTACCCCACAATACCATAATAAAAAAAATAATAAATAAATAAATAAATAAATAAAAAAGAAAATGAAAATACAACTTCTCAGGGTTAGTGGGATGTAGTGAAAGCAGTGGTTAAATGAAAATATATAGCATTAAATGCAAATATTAGAAAATAGGAAAGATTTAAATCAAGTTTCAACCTTAAGAAATTAGAAAAAGAAGAAACTTGGAAATCGCAAGGAGTGCAGACTGTAACCTGAAAATCTAACTGTATTATAAACATATCCTATGTAAACATAAGAATTGGTAGTACATACGCTTGATATGATGTGATTTGAAATGGCACTTTACCTCTGTGGTCTTCCTGCCAAAACCTATAGCCCCCATCTAATAATGAGAAAAACATAAGATAAGTTCCAAGAGAGGATAATTCTACAAAATACTTGACTACTCTAAAAAAAGTCATAAAACACAAAGAAATTTTGAGAAACTGTCACAGCCAAGGAAAGCCTAGACAGATATGACAAGGAAATGCAGTGTGATAGCCTAGGTGAGACCCTGGTTCAGAAAAAGATATTAAGTAAAAATTAAGGAAATCAGAATGAACTATGGACTTCAGCTATGAACAATGTATCAAATTTGGTTTATAACTTTAGGAAATAGATCATGCTAATATATGATGTTGATAATGGGAAAAACTGGATAAGAAAGTATACAGGAATTCTACACTATCTTTTCAATTTTTCTGTAAACCTAAAAGTGTTCTAAAAAATAATAGCTTTCTAAGAAATCAGTTATATTTCTATAGATCTGCAATAAGCAGGCAGACGATAAACACTTGGAAATAGCATTTACAATAGCTCACCCCCCATGAAAAGAAAATAAAAATGTGCAGAAATAGATACATTATAAGATATTCAAGACTTCTTTACAAAAATACATAAAGTAATTCTGAGAAAAATTTTAAAAGACTTAAATAAATGAAAAGATACTATATTCATATATAGGAAAAGGCATAAATATGTCAAGTCTCACTAAGCTAATTTTTAGATTCAGTGCAAACTAATCAAAATTTAAACAATTATTTTTGTAATTTTAATGCTGAAAATGGTCAAGCTAATTCTAAAAAAGTCAAGAAGATAACAGAAGATTTGCTATCCAGATATACAGCTAAAGTAATACAATGTGTTATTAATTTAAGCATAAGCAAATACAATACCATGGAAAGTTAGACACATATTCATACAAATATGGTCATCTGATAAGAATGATAAATGGAACAGATAGATAGTGCATAGGATTAGGGGAAAATACAATCTTTACAATGAAAGCAGCTGTGTCAATTGGATATTTATATGGAAAAATTATATATTCCATATTTATATTGACCCCTACCTTAGACTAGAGACAAAAATCTCTTTCAAATGCATTGAAGATTTAAATGTGAAAGATAACACAGATTTTAAAATAAAATATTATAGAACATCTATATGACTGTAGCAGCCAATAATTTCTTAAATAGGATACACATCAACAAGGAAAAGATGTCTTATTCCTTTCTTGAGAGTATGAAATGATTAAAAATAATTAAAATTTTTAATAACATTACATTATTAATTTGATAACTTCAGTCCATAAAAAGATACATCTTCACAAGTAAGAAGGCAACCCACCGAGTGAGAAAAGGTTTTTGCTATACATACATATAACTTGTATCCTAATGTGTATTTAATTCTACAAATCAATAAAATGAAGATAGACAACCCAATAGAAAATTGAGCAAGAATATTTAAAATAGACATACCATAGTGGAGAATGTCTAAATGGCCAAATTTAAGGTGCTCAACTTACTTAGTCATTAAGGAAATGCAAATTAAAATAAGGATTACACATGCACTGGAATAACTAAAATGAAAGACACACAATACCAAGGTTGGTGAGAAACTTGGTAGAAAGCACAGCTCACACTATTGATAGAAGTGTAAATTCTTTCAACCACTTTGGGAAATCCTTTGTCAGTATCTTAAAGCTGAACACAAGTATACCCTATAGCCAGCAAATCTATCCCTAAGTTTATACCTAGTAATGATATATGAATATATATAGTCTCCAAGAAAACATGAACAAGGATGTTCATGGGAGCCCTATTGCTAAAAGTAAAAACCTAGAAATCACTCAAATGTGAATCAACAGTAAAACTGATAAATTGTCACACAGTGGAATGTTATAGGAATGAGATTTAATGAACTAAATCTACTCTCAAAAATATGTCTAAATTTCACCAATATATTGTTGAATCAAAGAAACAAGAAATAAATGAATAGATGCTAAATAATTACATATATTTTTTAAAGGATCAAAAAAGTTAAGATAAATCTGTGACATAAGAAGTTAGGATAGTGGTACTCTTAGGAGAAGATAGTTAAAAAGGAAGAGAGCATGAATAAGGCTTTGGGACACTGCTAATGTGTTCTTGATCAGTGCTGAATATTTTGGTGTGATCACTATGAAAATTCACTGAACTGTGTACTTTCTGTATGACTGTTTTAATTAAATACAAATGTTAAAATCTTCACGCACCGTGATCCACTTATTATGCTCTGTTTTTCACTCACTTCTCTTGATGTTCATGCGCAAATTATAAACATTTTTTCCAAACATTTTTCAAAAACTATTGGTCCAGAACTATATACACAGCATTATAAACTATTCAAATACATATCACAGGTTTGCTGTATAAATAGCACTTTGTCAACAAAAGTTCTGTGATGATGTTTTACTTGGGCTGAATTCTAGGAATGTGGCCTTGTAGCAATCTTTTACCTTCCTAAGCTTCAGGGTTTTCATCTGAAAAATAGGTTGAATGATACCTGACTTGTAAAGTATTTTATAAAATAAGAACATGTGGAGGTACTGACAGTTATAAATCACCATAAACATCTGGGTTACCATGTGGTTGCTGCCCTCAGGGAGAAAAAAAGTCAAAATAACAACACAGAAATGTAATAATCAAGCTATTCGTCACTATTTCCATAACAATTTCTATAATTACACTTACCACAACCCTCCATCATTATTTGTTCACAAGGCTGCCTCCCCCACTAGGTTGTGAGCTACTTGTTGACCAAACCAGCCTTCCTCATATTGCATTTTAGATGCTGAAGGGAGTTAGGGAGCAGTAACAAGAGCATGCTGGTTTTCTCCATCTACCAATCTCCTTTTGTCCTCAGCATCTGTCACCCATCATTCAACATCAGTGGGCCTATCTAATTGAATTCAAACGATACTTCCCCCAGGAAAAACTCTTTAGGCAGAAGTTATCATGGTTTCTTTTTTCCTCTCCTGAAATGATGATTTTTTTTTCTTGCCTAAATTCTCATGGAACATTGGTTATTGCCTTTACCCTGAACCAGACTGATTCTAGATGGATTTAAGTTAAATACCTTTAATTAAATAATTTTAAATGACTAGAAGATAATAGGTCTGAATATTTGTTAACTTTTTAATGTGTCTCAAGAGTACATTAGTCGTAACAATAGACAAACCCACAAAGGAAATTATTAACAGACTTGACAACAAAAAAAATTAAAAACTTCTTAATGGCCCCAAAGAGCCTCCAAACAAGTCAAACTCAAAAGGCAGAAATATGTTCACAGGAAATACTACAAAACAAAACAAAAATTTGCAAATACCTCTTTTGCTTCCAGCTGGGTTATAGCCTCTAACTTGTGCATACTTCAGAAGCAGGACTTATTATCTTTGTTTCACTCTTGTTTATTAAGTCACTGTTTCAAATATGCTCAAATGAAGCTATTTGATAGCTACATGACTGGATAGCTACATGATTAGCATACAGACCCAAACATAATGTCTAGTCACCTAATTTTATAAAAGGAAACAGCCTGTAGCCTGGTATCTATTACTTGCCAGGAAAGATTTCCAGCCAAATGGGTTTGAAAGAAAACATGAAGAGTTACCTTGTACCCAGAGGAGAAGCATGAGGAGCTGGAGAATGAGACTGAATGGAAAGCCCATGGAATTTGATGATAAAATCTTCACTAACACTCGGTAGTATTTTATTTTCTAACTAAACTAACTCCAGCACTGAAATGGAAAATGGTTCCTGGTGTTTTGCAATTCCCACCAAAACCTCTAAATCATGTTACTCATTAACCACAGGTTTGGGGGTGGGGGGCGGTGGGGGGTGGTTATTTCAAGTAACCTTGTAACAATTTCAACTTCCTTGTTGCCTATCCTCCAGTTATGGTTTGGTACTTGGGCCTATGAAGATATTTTTTGAAACATATCTGCCTGCTATTCTGTACCTATAGCCTGTGTAGATTCATACACAGGCATTGAAAACTTACCTACTGACTTACAAGAAAATTTAATTAGCTCCTCTTTTGAGAGTGTTACTAAGCTCTTCCTAATTATTTATGTCTTGTTATCTATGCACATAACAGATGTCAAACTAGTTTATCCACAGTGGATGAGATCAGGTGAAAAGAATGCTTTCCACAAAGGCATGATAAGTTTCTAAAAAATTTTCCTCTTTGCATCTAAATCCCTACAGTGCACACACCCCCCCAACCCACTGCCCACTAGCTAAGTGGGTTAGTTTTACACTTACCCCTACAACCGGAGTAAGTAAGAAAACTAAAAACCAACTTTTCCTGTAAGGTCATTAAACAGTTTCAAATCAAATACGACATACATATTAAAATGATTTTTAAAAAAACCACAGAGATAATTGTTTTCCACCCATAAGCTCTTCTCTCTTCATATTATATAAGTTTAAACAGAGGGGAAGCATTTCTTTCCTGGTGCTTTAGTTTCTAAATTCCAACTTAGTCATCTGCCTATTGGCATTCCACACACACACAGATCCACACCTGCTTCCCTGGAATGTTTTCCTCCTGCTGGCATCCCAGAAAAGCTCGCTTATTCGCTACCACGTCACAGCATACTTTAACACAAGCCATCCATTTGACAGTGAGGATTTTTTTTTTCATCCTGCACTTTTATTATTAGTTTTAATTATTACTGTCCTCAGGACCATATGTTCTATTTTACTAGTTAGGGGCAGTTGAAACTATTCCTGAGGTCTGTGATGAGGGTCCTCCTCAGGAACACAATCTAAGGTAGGATCACTTGAGCCCCAAACCATCAATATTAAGGGACATACCACTGCAGATCCCAAACAGTGTGCCTAATGCAAACAGAAGGGCCACTGGAAAAAAAGCTTGCCCATGCCTCAAAAGGACTAATGTTGAAAGGAATCAGCCTTCTGCCCACCAAATGCAGACAATTTAGTGGCAAAAGCAAATGAGTGGGCAAATCGGTGGGATAGCTGGGAGGATCAGATATGATGTATTCAGGGGCTCCTCCCAACCCAAGCAACACCCTCCATATTTCCTACATGGAGCCTTGGGTCCCAATAACAGTGGGAAATAGGCTTTTGGACTTTTTAGTAGATAATGTGCTACCTATTCAGTATCAAATACCCAGTTGTCTAAACTTTCTTTGGAAACTATAAAAGTGACTGGGGTCTTGGGAAAAGCACTAATGAGACCACTCCTCCGAGCTCTGGCTTGTCAACTAAAATAAGCTCATTAAAAAACATAGTTTTCTATACATGCCTGAATGCCCTGCCCTATACCTTTGCTGGTAAGACCTCGTAACCAAACTGAACCCTAAGCTTACCTTTTCTCTAGGAAAATTAATCACCCAAGTGCCTCTCTAACAAATACGTGCACTGCAGGCTGCACTGCTGCAACTGGAGGGCCTGGAAAGAACACCATTTTTGTAGAGATTCTCCAAGAGGTGAGTCTGGGAGCATGAGCCGATGAGAGGCTGGGAAAAGCAAAAACTACAGCCTCAGTACAAGTCAAGGTTCATGCAGGCATATTCCTGCCCAATCTAAAGCAGTATCCTCTGAGAGAATAAACACAGCGAGGCATTCTGCCTCTGCTAGGCCTTCCTGCAATATGGACTCCTTAGACCTTGTAGGTCCCCATTTAACATGCCCATCTTGCCAATATCAAAACCTGGAACTAAGGACAATAGGTCTTTGCTGGATTTGAGGGCCATTAACCAAATTGTAGAAGTCATCCATCTGGTGGTCCCCAATCTCATGACTGTAACTGGTGAGTTTTGTTGGTTTTCAGTCTTGGACCTGAAGGATGTTCTCTTCTTTATTCTCCTGTGTCCAGAGTCCCAAGAAATGTTTGCCTTTGAGTAGGAAGAGGCTGGTATTAAAACTAAACAACAGTACCTCTGAACAGTGCTTCCCCAAGGCTTTAAAGACTCACAGTACACACCCCACACTGTGTAGTCCCTTTGTTAGAACGGAAGGGGGGCTACTGGCTTACTTGGTTTGGGCACAGATATCAGGCCTGATATCTGTGCCCAATGTCATTTTAGAGCTGTCTCTCCTCTAAATCTTGCTACCTTACTTCCCCAAACTACAGATAAAACCATGCATGATTGCTTACGTTTATTGTGCAAGTTTATTCTAGCTGAGCAGACTTGACCGACATTCCTTTGGGAGATTTAGACTTTAAAACATTCACTGATGGAAACAGCTTTATGGATCAAGGGCATGGAAGGCTGAGAACACTGTGGTGACACTCTAAAAGACTCTAGAAGCAGAGGTATTCCCTCTGGGTATATTGCCACAGAAGGCAGAACTTACAGCCCTGACCAGGGCACTCCAACTAATTAAAGACTCTCAAGTGACCACTCACACTGATTCCAGGTGTGCTTTTTCTGTGGTCCATACTCACAGGGCTATTTGAAAAGAACGAAGACTCTTAACCTCCTATAATAAAGAAATTAAGCATGGTAAGGAAATTTTAGCCTTATTAGAAGTAGTTCTGGCACCCAAGGAAGTAGTACACCACTCTGGACATGAATGGACAGACAATTTAGTAACAAAAGCAAATCAGTGGACAAACCAAACCGCTAAAGACATGGCCTGGGAAAAATACCCCAAAACCTTACTAACACCATTGATCCCTGAGGTAGTCCTCAGCCTAGGATATCCTACCTTTTTGGAAGAAGATCTAAAATGATACCTTGATTGGGGTTTAGATCCCCTTCAAAGAACACAGGATGGATGGACATATAACACAGAAGGGAAAGTCCTGGTGCCCAAGCATTTTATGACGAACACATACATGATACCACACACTATAGCAGGGATACTATCCTTCACTGGATTTAGAATTACATTGTTGGGCCATACTTAAAGAGGACTGTCCAAAAGATAATAGAAAAATGCCTCCCTTGTTTCCAGAACAACCCTAGGACTGGTCCTCTACCCCTGGTGCCAGGGATTCAAGCAAGAGGTGAAAGGTCAATCGAGGATTGGCAAATTGACTTTACCATGATTCCAAGGCTATAGGGAATTTTAAAATATTTGCCTATATTTATAGACACCTTGCCAGGATGAGTTGAAGTGTTCCCTTTCAAGATTGAGAGAAAGTCCAAGGTTGTAAAAAGCCTTGCTAAAGGAGGTCACCCCCAGGTTTGCATTGCCTGTCTCCATCCAGAGAAACAATGGTGCAGCATTTATAACCCAGGTCATCAAGGATACATCTCAGACCCTTGGCATAATCTGGAATCTCCAGAGATCAGAGACTACTGGAAAACTGAGAAGATAAACTATACTATTTAAAAAAAGAAAACTAGCCAAGATTTGCCAAGAAACTAACTTAACTTAAAATAAAGCTTTGTCTATTGCTTCTATCAGAGTCAAGTGTGGCCCCTAGCAGTGGGCTTACATTAAGCCCTTTTGAAATCTTATGTGGGAGATGATTCCATTGCTCCCCTCTTAAGCTAAGAGACCCAGTAGCATACATAAAAAGGAATTAGATATTACTAAATATGTGCAATCTTTAGGTCAGACTTTAACTACTACTCATGAGTTTGCTTCTAGCAGGATGTGGTATCTAGCCAGCATTCCCTTGCATTGCATCCATCCCAGAGACAGGCTTCTTCTGCTCAAGACCTGGAAAAATCAACATCCTGACGACCAGTTAAAACCACAGTGGGGCTGGGCTCAGTGGCTCAGCCTGTAATCCCAGCACTTTGGGAGGCCGAGGCGAGTGGATTCCCTGAGCCTGTGGGTTCAAGACCAGCCCGGGCAACTTGGTAAGACCTTGTCTCTACAATAAATAAAAAATTAGCCAGGTATGGTAGCGCATGCCTGTAGTTTCACCTACTTGTAAGGCTGAGGCGGAAGGATCGCTGGAGCCCCAGCAGGTCGATGCTGAGGTGTCTGGTGTCCGTGAGTTCATGAGTGTGCCACTGCACTCCTGCCTGGGTTCAGAGTGAGACTCCAATTAAAAAAAAGACCCACTATGGAAGGGACCATACAAAGTGTTACTGGTGACTCATTTCGCTGTTCAACTTGCAGTAATAGAGTCTGGATTCACCACAGCTGTGTAAAACCCACCCTACCAGACTCTTGACCTAACAAGGAACACTGGGTGGCTGCTTTGATTCAGAGATCATCTTGACCTCATCTGAATGGATGGATCAAACTTTGATAGGCCTTAAATATCTTTTCAAGGAAAAAATTAGGTAAGTAATTAACTTTAATATAATTAAAAAGACACATGTCCTCTTGACTACAATTATTGTTTTACTTGCAATAGAAATTTTTGTCAATATAATTTTTATGCAAAAGTTGGGATATTCCCCTTGTATATTTATTGTCCACCTTACTGAATGCTTAATCCATATATGTACTTCATAATTGCCTTGGTCATTGCAATTGCTTGACTTACATGTGTTTTAGATGTCCTATGTCACAATAACATCATCTCTTGCCCTCATTATTGAGACATCCCTAAAATTTTTTAAAATGCCACTTTATTTTAAAACTTGTAATCGTTCCTTTCCCATTATTGTAATGCCTAGACTGGCATGACAATACTATAGATAATCTGTCTTAGGATGTTGCCACTGGAGGAGATTTATCAGATGACTGGATCTGTCAGCAGCTCTCCAAGACAATTCAAAATAAGCAGTTTCTGTTAGTTATGCCTGTCACTGACTTTGTGGATGTGCCAAATGCTACTGCTTATCTGAACCGGCCTCTTCCAATGGCTACATTCCGGGACCAATTAGTAGTAAACCAGGAAATCCCTACCCCATGTTCCAATTTTTTGTGCCATGTCATAATTCAGAAGTCATTCCACATTGAAGGCCCTTTCCACTACATGGAATACTGAGTAGACAAACACAGCCAGGACATGAAGGATAAAATTTTAAACTCTCCCCTGCTATGCCAACAACATCCACAACTGAGATGTCACACACAAAGATTGTGAGGAGCCTGTAGAAAGGAAGATCCATTGCGCAATTCCATTTTGTTTGTTCCCTCTATGAAGTCCATCAATTAATGCACCTTTGGGGGCATCACCTGTGTGCCCCTGGGGTACATGGTTCTTTGTGGCATAGGATCAAACTCTCTTCTCTTAAAATGAGTCTACCAGTGACTTGACAGCCTGCATATCAAAGGCTCCTATTTACTGGGGCACTTTGTGACTTCCTTCTCCGTGCATTTACACAAAGACAAAAAAAAAAAGGACTTCCAGGTGATATCAAGATACTTTGTGTAGAGTCTCCTGGGCTTTGTAGTTCCCAGTTATGGAGTCTATGCTAACAGGAATATAATCAGAAACTTATCAGAAACCACAGGGATGATTGTAAAAGAGGTTACTAAGAGTGTTAAAGCTCAGCAAAAGTATTGACAACCGTGCTATGCTATGTTTTCTTTAGCCAAACAGGGAGGGATCTATGCAGTGATCAGTACCACCTGTTGTACTTATTTCAACACTTCAGGAGAAGTAGAAACCTGGGTAAAGAAGAACTTTCAGGCTAGGTGCAGTGGCTCATACTTGAATCCCAGCACTTCGGGAGACTGAGGGAGTAGGGTTGCTTGAGCCCAGGAGACGTACCTGGGCAACATATTGAGACCTAGTCTCTGCAAAAAAATAAAAATAAATTAGCCATGCCTGGTGGTGTGCACCTGTAGTCTCCTCTACTTGGAAGACTGAGCGAAAGGATTGCCTGAGCCCAGGAGATTGTGGCTGCCATGAGCCATGATCGTGCCATTGCACTCCAGCTTGGGCCACAAAGTGAGACTCTAACTCAAAAAAAAAAAAAAAAAAAAATCTTTCAGCAGGCCACCTGACTACAACATGTCTCTATCACAGATCCTATGTCTGACTGGTTTTTTGAGCTTTTCTCATGGGTACACCAAGGTTTACAGTCAATTTTTCAAGTGTTCCTCCTAATGTTTGGGCCCACAATTCTGTTAATAAGGTTTATAATTTACCTTATAGTCTTCTGCTCAATTAGATGTTACACTAGCACCATGGACAGGAGTACTAACATGTTCATGTTGCATCCCTGACTTGCAGGTTGCTGCAGAACAGTTTCATGCCTCAAATCCTGACTCACACCCTGACTATGCCCCTTACAGCTGGACAAAGCTAGAATGGGTCTTTGTCTGATTCTCATTATATTAGCTCTCATACCTCAGGATTGAGGAAGAATCGAGCGCAGGGGGAACTGAAACTGTCCCCAAGTAAATTTTATCAACTCAAGAAAAAATAAAATAAAATTCCAACTAGGCTTACAGTGGCAATCATTGTTAGCTTACCCTTTGTCCCACTTCCTTGTCACCGGTGGTGGCTTACTACCCCCAATATAATGTGACCCTTGTCACAAGACTGTTCTTTTTCTGTTCTAGAGATAAAAATCTAAGACAGACGCTGTGAGACAATAAGCTTTCTGTTTGGGCTTGATCTTTAGGTCTTACAAACCAACAATACTATGGATGCCGGCTAGTCTGGTGGGCCCAGCAAAAAGCTGAATCATAGAGGAATGCAAGTGTCATATCCTGATGTTTTCATCCCCCTTACCCCAAATTTTCTGCCTCTTGCCGTCCATAAATTTCCTTTAAAACCCTTGCCTAGTACTGCTTGATGAAACAAGTCTGGGGCTTGGGAATTCCTCCTGTTTCCTCACTTGAGGCACCTTATGATTGTTAAACTCTTTCTCTGCTGCGACCTTGCTGTCAAGTCTTACTGTGCAGGGGGCATACGAAGCTGGCAGTCTTGTGAGATACAGTGATCATTATCCAGAGTCTCCTAGAACTACATTTAATCAGCTAAATAGCCCAAGGTGGGGTGGTTGAGGCCAAGGCTGAGACTTGGGGGCAAATATGGCCCTCAGATGAGTGCAATTGATCTTGGCTTCTCTAGAGTGGAGTCAACAGCCAGCCTTCATTTCATAGACACATACACTTACGACCCACCCTTGACCCTCACACATACAATAACGGGCACACACCAAGGACACAATCTGGGCAATGAGACGTCCCTATTCTATTTTTGTCATTAATAAAGTCCTATAAAAATTATCTTTTTTTTTTTTTTTTTTTGAGTTGGTGTCTCACTCCGTCGCCCAGACTGGAGTGCAGTGGCCGCTTCCGGCCACCGCAGCCTCGACCTGCTGGGCTCTGGCGATCCTTCACCTCAGCCTTCCGAGTAGCCAGAACTACAGGTGTGCACTACCACGCCCGGCTAATTTTTTTGATTTATTGTAGAGATGAGGTTTCGCCTGCCTAGGCGGGTCTCGAACCCGCGGGCTCAGGCAATCCACTCACCTCAGCCTCCCAAGGCACGGGATTACAGGCTGAGCCACCGAGCCCAGCAAAATTATCTTTTTTAAGGCCGGGCTCAGTGGCTTAGCCTGTAATCCCAGCACTTTGGGAAGCCGAGGCGAGTGGATTGCCTGAGCCTGTGGGTTTGAGACCAGCCCAGGCAACTTGGTGATCACTGGGGCGACAGAGTGACTCTAGCTCCAAGAAAAAAAATTATCTTTTTTCATAACTCATCCCTGTTAAACCCAAAGTTCTAAGTCCAAGAGACCGCCAAAGAGCCAGCTCCGATGTAAATACAAGAGGGTTTTTATTCAGGCTCGAGTCTGGGCTCACGCTTGTAGCCAGCTCAGCGGCTTGGAACAAGAGTGAACCCCGACTCAGGTTAACACGCACCTTTTATACATAATTCTGAGGGAGTGGGATGGCTTTACAAACTTGTTCACACAGGATTGGATAGAACTGCATAAACATGGTTACAGAGATACGGATTGGTTGGTTTATTTTTGATTTTTCGCGGGCTTAATCTTGCCTGTGATGGGCAGGTAACGGCTAATCGGGCAGAATGGAATGCCAGATAAGCTAGGTTTATCGTAAATTAACTTTGGCATGCAAGCAGGAGGTTTGAAACAACACAGAGTCCATTAGGGGGGTGGCTGGTGTCACAGATTTAAGCAAAGGAATGTCCAGGAGGGGCTTATTGTTTAACATTCATACCCTGCCAGCGGTGGTTGCAGAAGCAGAAAAAGTCAGTTAAAATTTAACTGAGTACAACAAAACA
>CAUYQG010154242.1:0-22455 GCA_963574415.1 Tarsius wallacei
CGTCAGAAAGCTTTTCTTTCTTTCTTTTTTTTTTTTAAAAAAAAAACATTGCCTGAGCCTGCGAGTTCAGACCTGCCTGGGCAACCTGGCGAGACCTCATCTCTACAATAAATCAAAAATTAGCCGGGCATGGTAGCGCGCCTGTAGTTCCCGCTACTTGGAAGGCTGAGGTGGAAGGATCGCTGGAGCCCAGCAGGTCGAGGCTGCAGTGGCCGGGAGTGGCCACTGCACTCCAGTCTGGATGACAGAGTGAGACTCCAACTCAAAAAAATAAATAAATAAAAATAAAAAAATAAAAATAAACAATTCCAGTTCTAAATGTTGAAAAGAGTACTGTGTTGCAGTGTTCACTTTAACCTGTATTTAACTTCTAATATATCTGTAACCAATTGAATATTCATGTCCCATCATACGGCAAATCAGGAAAAAAAACCAGAAACAATTGATGTTTCAGTTTCACATATTTGCAGCATAGTTAAGAAACAATGACTTTGTTTGATAATAGTCAGAAAAATGTACAACTTAAATCTATTAAGAAGAATTCATTTTTTGTCAGAAATTCACCACCAGCAGTATCCTCATGGTGAGTCCCAGCCCTCCCGTGTGCTCTCTGAGGGCACCCTCTCTGGATGATACAAAGTGACTGTCTCCACCGCTTCCAGGGGTGTGAAGCATTTTCACCCAAGAACGAACGTTCATTGGGGCACTCACATCTCTGACAAGTGACAAGATGACCAATACACAGATACATTCCTGCCTTTACGGAGCATATTTCTGGAGAAGTCAAGAATTAAATGCGTCAACAGGAAGGTCATGAGCTGCCTCAGAATTGTGTTTGCCTTCATGCACTAACCGTAAGGTATTGCCCCAGGGTACTGGTTCATAATTAAAATCCCAACCCACATGCTTGAACAAGAGAGATTGTCTTAGAAAACATCTGCTCACATGCGTGCCCGAGCCTCAATGGACCACGGCCTCCTCAGTCCAGCCTTGCCCCTTCAGCTTCACCATGTTTACGGCCTTTGTTTGTCTTTGAACTTGCCTGTCCACTATGGCTGCCCTATGGCTGCTACACCGAGATATTCCAGAAACACATGGGAGGAGGCAGGGGCAGCCGACTTCTGCCTCCTCCTGCTGAGTGGAACCGGGTTCTAGGGCCACACTCATATGCAAGAGAGGCTGGTGTTGAGGCTGAGTTGCGTCTCCCAGGAGATGTTTCTGCCATCCTAACTACCTATAACTCTGAATGGGACATTATTTGGAAATAGAATCGCTTCAGATGTAATCAATTAAGACGAGGTTATACTCAGCTAGGGTGGGCTCTGATCCAGCTGACCGGTGTCCTTATAAGAAGAGGAGAGAGGCACAGACACACACAGAGGAGACTGAGCCCGGATGTGGGGAGACTGTGCACATCTACAAGACAAGGAACACCAAGGATTACCACAATCCCCCAGAGCTGGGAGCGACCTGGGACAGACCCTTCTCCAGGGCCTCCAGAGAGCACATGGCCCCGAAGACACCTCTGTCTCAGGTTTCAGGCCTTTAGAACCCTAGGAGGATATGATTCCATTGTTCATGCTGCCTGGGTCATGATTTGCGGTCACTTGGTACAGCAGTGCAGGAAACAAAATGAGGCTGTGGAAGCCAGTGACCTGGCCGGGCAGCCCCCTGGATAGAGGCTACTGGGCCACGTCTGCCACTCAGTGGTAACCCCAGCACGGGCTCCTTGCTCAGCCAGCGGTCCTGTTGCTGCCTTGCCCGGGCTCCTTGCTCAGCTCCTGTTACTGCCTTGCCAGGCCAAAGTGGTGAAGGCCAGAGTTGCGTGTGAGGTGCTCTCCGGCAACTTTGGAGTGGCTGGATTGGGGAGTTCAGGGTTCCCAGTGTCCTGTGGGCACATGTGCTCTTGAGAGATGAGCTGGGGAGGGTCAGGAAGGGATGAAAGATGTTCTAGCACACAATAAATACTTTCTTTTGGGACAGGGTAGACATTGGGGAAAGAGATCCCATTGTGGGCTCAGAGAGGAAGGTGTTCCCTCTTCCATTTATTCTTTAAACAGCTGTTTATCACTTGTGAGCCTCCTGTGGCACCTGAGCTTGACCCACTATCAGAGCTGGTGCTATCATGATGCAGGGTCAGGCATGCAAACATCAAAAACTAGCCAGGTAAAAAGTAGGGTCATCCTATGGAAAGTCAAAGAGGTTCATGACACGTCCTGCAGCCATCCAGAGGAACAACCCACCCTCTGCAAGTCTAGGGTGTGTCCCCTGCACAAAGCGGCTTTACAACAGGCTTCTCTCGTGTGTGCCGTTGCTGTACATGGAGAAGGTCTTGCGAGAGAACACTAAACCAGTGCTTAACACCAAGATATTAAAAAAATGAATAAAAGATGTTCTGAGTCCTTAACATTCCTGAAAACTTAGAGCATATGTATGGAAGCTGGCTGGAGACGATGCTGCTGATTTATAGAGACAGTTTGGGAATGCGACAACTTCTTAAATATTTTTATTGGGCAGCTCCAGCTGCATTTCTGAAATGTATATTCAGGCAGCTTAGCTGGATTTTCAAACTTCACAGGTGCCTGGCGTTCCACTCTGCACACCCAGCTCAGCTTTCCACAGGCCCCTTCCAGCCGTTTCCTGGTGTTGACTTTTCAGTCCTCCCTAATCTCCACATTTGGACATGCCTCTCCAGGGGCAGTAGGCCACTTTTTGTCTGGGAGATCATTTTCTTTGGAATGGAGCAGGCGGCTTCTGGGAGAATGGCCGGGAGCGTGCAGGATGTGGTGGACACACTCACATTTCCAAAACAGCCCAAGGAGACCCAAAGATAGGCCACCATGTGTCCCCTCTTCTGCCCGTGCTTCTGTGTCTCCCTCCTGGAAAGCCTTCGCCTCGATTTCCTTACTGGGCTCCCATCCATGCCTGTAGTCAACAGGAGCTCACGCCATTTCTGTATTCATGGGACGTATTGTCGATTTTTCCTCATTACTTAGAGCAGTTGCTATTCTTAGTCCCTCAGCGTCTGCGTCTTCTTTCCCATGGCCTTTCCATTTCTTTATGTGCTTAACAGTCTAGGTGATGACTTTTACTTCTATGGAAGCCAAAAGCTTCCTCGGAGGCTCCTTTCTTTTGAGGATCATTCCTTGGGAGTTAATATCTAGGAAGCCAAATTGCGACCTAAGGTCAGTCAAGTGGACACTCTCTCCCTGGACTTTGACTCTTGAGCAGAAACTCCCAGAAACAATAACGCACTTTAAAGCCTGTTCTCCTAACCGTAGCTCTCTGACCTGACTTTTCCTGCCACGGTTTTCTTCCTGTGGTTTCTGTTCCAGGGGATCTTGGGCTTTCTTGATTCTTGAGCAGTCAGTTCTGTTAGCTCCTGATAGTCTACAAATTAATAAGCACCCATTGCTATTGTTCTCAACCAAAGTGCCCTACGTTGGAAGCCATCTTCACATTTACTGTACGTGGTCTCGGCTTCTTAGCAGTGATGTTTCCCAGACCCTTGGGCTGTGGCGTACAGAACGGGGTTGTGTTTTCACAGCATCATTCAAGTGGATGAAGTCACTGATCAGAGGACCCCATACCTGGAACTCCAGGGCTCTGCACCCCCTTTGGCCACCTTGTAGGATGAGAGGGACCAGAAACCAGCAACAGTCATACACTAGTTCAGTCACACGTCTCAAACAATTTAGCATTTCTGATCCAAGATAGAGCTGCTTGATGTTTCACTCAAACACAATTTGTCTTCTTATAAGCACTGTGCTCTACAAGTGTGCAGGCTACGAGTTGCCCTAAATGTGAATTGTTCATTCCTCCTGTTAAAGTAGGTGCTGAATGAAGAAATATTTTTCTATGAATAAGGATGTATAGACAGCTAATGAGTGAATTAAAAAGTATAAACACTTTCATTATTGGAGGGTTTTCAAGCTAAATCCAAAAATGACTAAGTCAAACTTAACTACCTAGAAACATGGCATTTATCAATTTATCTATTCAGAAAATAGTCACTGAGTGCCTACATGTTTATTTTATTTTATTTTGGATTCAAGGGGAACATGTGCATGTTTGTTGTGTGGGTGTATTGGGTAATGGTGACATTTGTCCTCTATGGAGCCTGCCCTCCAGGTGGTGGGTGTGGTGCCCACCATGTGGTATTGCAACCCTCATCCTCCTCCCTCCTCCCTTTGGAAGTCCCAGTGTCTGTCATTTCCATCCCTGTGCCTGTGTGTGCCCAGCATTTAGCTCCCACTTATAAGTGAGAAGACGTGGTTTTCAGTTTCCTGTTGGAAATTGGCTTAGAATGATGCCTCCAGTCCCACCATTGCAAAGAACATGATATCTTTTTTTATGCCATATTTTAGAGGCTGTTTTAGCATGAGAGACACAAAGAGGACATGTTTCTCTCTGGAAACGTAAGGGTGTCCATTTATATAACCAAATTCTTAGTATATAGACATGACGGTCCTAGGATGGAGCCAGTAGTAAGCAGGGCACTGCTCGGGCAGCTGCAGCCAGCACTCACGCAGACTTTTGGTGTTCAAGCCCTGCTAGCTGGGCAAACACTGCAGCACTTCCCCTGATTATAAGCTCTACAGTAGAGGAAGATGCAGGACCTGGGAACAGAGAAGACAGACCCAGGAGACGTTTGCTCACAGTAGTGTAGCACCAGAGGGCTGGAACCAGTGAAGACGAAGGGCTTCCCACAGAAGGCTAGAATATTCAAACTGAGTCCTGGGAATGTAAATGGGTTACCCACAATGAAAAGCTCAGAAAGAAAAAAGGTTAGGAGAGATAGGCTTACTGTGAAAACAGCAGTCGTTTATATTTCCAAAAGACTGATTTCAGATCTCAAACTATTTTCACTAATTTTCCATGTATGAATTATTTTTAATAGCAAATGCTATAGTTGAGAATGTCTCAAGCAACTATTTATAGGGGAAATATAGTTAATTTTGGTTAGAACTCAGTGGTAAAACAACAATTATAAGTATTCTTGATAAAACATAGGAGAAAGACTTTATTACTTTGTATTTTTAAGATGTAACACAAATAATAGATTATTAAAATGAAAACGTCTGCATTTTGAAAGAAATTACCAAAAGGATGAAATGACAAGATAAAATGTTTGAAAGACATATATAGGACAGCAATTTCTATGTAGAATATATATGACACTAAAACTCACTAATTCTAAAAAAAAATTAAAAAGAGGGCAAAGTATTTGAGCAGATACTTCACCAGAGCAGAACTACTGATGTCAATAGTTCGACGCTGAATGATGTTCAGTGTCATTAGTCCCCAAGGACTAACAAGGACACAAGTCAAAACCATGGTGAGACACCGCCACATACCATCACATGGCTTACCTAAAAGGCCTGACCCCGCCAAGTTAGACAAGGGTGTGGGGGAGCCAGAGGCGTGTGCTGCTGGTGGAAATGTAAAACATACAACCTACTCTCCATCCATCCACCAATGCTGGATACCCAGCCAGAAGGGAGGAATGTATGTGTCAGTGGAGGCTTTGAACACAACCGTTTCTAGCAACTGCATTTGTAGTAGCCAAATGCGGGAGACAACCCTAATATCCGTCATTAGCTGAGTGAATACATGTTGCACACCATACAATAGAATACCAATCAGCAATAAAAAGAAATAGACTCTTGCTTACAGCATGGATTAATCTTAAAATAATTATGCTGAATGAAAGAAGCCAGACCAAAAAAAAGTGCATTCCATGTGATTTCACTTACATAAAATGCTAAGTACTCTGTAGGGACAGAAACAAATTCATAGTCAGGGATGGAGAGGGAAGGCACAGGTGGGGTTTGCCAAGGGGCAAATGCAATTTTTGAGGGAGACAAAGCTGTTTATGACTGTGATTGTTTCAAGGGTGCATTCTTATGTTGCAACACTAAATTGTACACTTTAGATACATAAAATTTATTCAATGTAAATTATACCTCAACACACCTGTTAAGCATAGGATGGGTATTATTGGGGTGGCAACTGATTAGGCCTGGACATTGATGGGAATGCTCAGGGAGGCTTGAGGGACTTAAAGAGTCAAACAGGGCAGGAGGGTCACCCTGGAATGGATTGTGCACTTGTCTGCATGAAGACAATGTCAACGACTCCATGAACAGGGAGGGGGTCTTTTCCATCATCCTGGCGTTTTCCCTGAGCTCTCAGCCTAACTCAGCATGAAGTTAATACCTGGCCTCTCTCTGGTGGGCTGAGACCACTTTGCTGTCAAGGGAAGGGTGTTTTGTCTTCCAGGAATTCATCCTGACAGATCAGAAACTTCTGGAGGACTAATGCTTGGAACACTGTTTCCAAAAAGAAACCCCACCTACTCTCCATGGCGCTGTTCTGCCTCCGCTCTCACTGTGACCATCTTCCACAATCAAATTTCGAATGGTGCTTTCCAAAGTGCATTGGCTGAGGATCCTAACTCTGCTGATTGCTTAAAAATGGTACACAAAAAAGCATTTTTTCAAACCTAACTTTAAAAAAAACATGCTGAACAGAGGTTTTTGTTGTGTTTTATAGTTTTACTGTGCACCTTTCAAGGCCAAAAAGGTCTAGTTTACCCCATTTCACCACAAGCCTTTGGCCGGGAAACATGGTTCACCTCACTTCTTGTGAGAGTTGTGACCCACAGATGTGTCAGAGCAATCTTGGCAAATGAGGCTGAACCCCGTGGAGAGGTCAGCACACAGCCAGTGCCGTGTCTGCACAGATGGTCCTGGGAGCCTTGACACCCAGCCCAGCCTGCGGGAGCTATGTTTGGGGGAACCTCTCCATCTAGCCCACGGTCCTCACTGGACACACTTCCCATGTCACGTCTGCACAAGGTCTGGGTGGAGGTCCGGACAGAGACCAGACAGACATGTTTACTGCTCTCTTGGAGGTGATAAGTGATCTCAGGTGGTGAGAAGTTCTACAAAGCAAACACAACCGAGGAACAGCTCAGGCCCAGAGACGTCATCAGACACTCGAGGAAGACAGGCTGCAGACATGACTGGAAGCCCTGAAGTGACTCTCTCAGACTGATTTGGAGAGAGGGATGGAGTCGGTGAGGAAGATGGAGAGGCCGCAACACCCTGGGCAGGTTGGGGTTGGCGGGAGCTGGTGGGTCAGGGTCTTCGACATTCCAGAAGGAGGCACAAGCACGATGCCAACGGATGCTTTCATGCCTCAGAACAGAGCACAGAGGAGGACACCCATGAATGAGGGGAGGTAGCTTAGACAAAACTGTGCAACATGGCTGTGATTGCTGTGTTTAGATGAATACCAAGGTTGTACTGTCTCCTTATGCTCTCCGAACGACAAAAGACTTACTTGGTCATTTGCTCCACATACGTACCTGACCTCTGCAGATGACTCTGGGATTGTTCCATGCTTTTTTTTTTTTGAGTTGGAGTCTTACTCTGTTGCCCAGGATGGAGTGCAGTGACACACTCACGGCCACCGCAGCCTCGACTTGCTGGGCTCAGGCGATCCTTCTACCTCAGCCTTCCAAGTAACTAGAACTATAGGTGTGTGCTACCACACCTGACTTGCTCCGTGTTTTTTAATATGTGATGTCAGGAACTGTCTGATCCCCTCGGTTAAACACAGGCATTCATGCCAGCCCTGACACGACTTCTTTAGGCTCTCTGCCATGTGTCCTTCCTGTGGGAACCCTCTCTCTTTACCCAGCCTTCATGAGCATTGCACCCTGAGTCTCATCAAGTCCCAGGGCATCTGACTCCTGCTGGTAGCTGTCACACCCCAGCTGCTCTTCCCAGGACACGGTTCCTCATCCCAACCCAGTGTGTATCTTGGGTCTTTCTAGGACACACTTTGCATTTCCTGCATGGTTGCTCTCTTCTCTGCTGAATAGTAATGACTCATCGATCTTGGTCACAGTCATCCCCAAAATGTCTGCAATGTGGTAGGCTCTTAAGACATACAGGCTTCATGACTGAACACCCATAATTGTGTCCAGGCATTGTACCAGTGCAGGATACTCATTTGGGTCAAAATGCAAAGTCCAGGTAAGGACTGAGCAATTCAGGCTGATGAGTGAGACTATGGGGCGCCCAGTGTGCGGAGGAATGGGGCAATATTTTTCAAGGAAAACATTGAGAAGCACTACAGTAAAACCCAGGTGGGGTGAAACGTCATAGTCACAGTTTCCAACTCATTCTGTGGTCGCAGTGGCAGTGTGGGGTGTCAGAGGCAGAAGGAAGAGGGAATCGAGTCGGAAGGAGCATGAGGTGGCAGCATGCCGGCGGTGTTTTCCATGGGAAGCATGGGTGGGAGCATTTTGCGGGTGCAGGTACAGGGATGCGGGCTTCCCCCGGGTTCACGTAGAAGCATGGGTCCCTTGTGTCAACTCCTGGGTGAGCCAGCTCCTCTGAGCTCTGCGTACTTCACAGCCTCACTTGTCAGCTTGTAAATTGTTGTAGGAATACCGAGCCTCGCGATCTGGAAAGGCAACTTTAATCGCTATCATATGTGACTTCGAATTATTTTTATCTTGGGAAAGGAAAACTTTGACCAAGAAATCATGACATATTTATTTTAACATTTCTTGAATAGAAACACATTTTACTTGCTTTGTTTTGCCCTTCAGCTAGCATTTTGGAAGAGTTGAAAGAAAAAGGATTTGGAAAATATAAAAGGGAGCAGGATTTTTTTTTGAGCTTTTTAATATGTTGGAAATATTTAAACTTTCAACCCTTTTGGAATTTTATCAGAAATAGCATCCTGAGGCTTCAAATCTATTGTTACTATGATGGAGCCAAGCTTTTCCTATGATGAATTATGCTTCCCTTCTCTAGGAATTTCTGCCTGCACATCCATAAATTGTGAAAGCGAATTTTACTTTGAGTTCTTCTAGAAAAACAGCAGCAGAGGAGACAAGCGTTAGCATCCTGCTCTCTCGTGTGAATCACATTTTCTAATCTTTTTACCATCACAGGCCTTTTAGGCATCTTTGTAACCTTGAGTTTAAAAAGGTGAAACTGAGGCTTAGGAAAAACCCTAACTGAATAGTGCACAGGACCCTGATGCCACGTGGTCCACAGGGCTCCTCTACAGTGTGAAGATGGAGTAACGCATGCTGCGTGCAAAATCAGCTGGAGCCAACCTGACCTGGACCCCAGTGAGTGTCAGCAGAGCAGAGTCAAGGCCAACCTTAGAATCAATGACCTGTGGCATGCGGGCCCAGGAGGCAAGCACACAGTGGTCACAGGTGGGAGGCTTCAGATCCCACACACAAGCAAGTCTCGGGTTTCTAACAGTTCTTTAGCCACGAGCTCCTATGAAAGTCCAGTTCCCAGAGCTGTGGACCCACAGCACACATCTGGTCTTGACCTTACAGCTGAAAACTTCCCAGGCGCCTCTGCTTCTCACCAGACAAGGTGGGAAATGCTTCCCAAAGTGCCCAAGGCCATGCCCACCGACGGTCACTCCAGCTTTCTTCCTGCTTCTTTCCCCTCATCCTTCCCTGCCACTTCCCCCTAAACCTCTCCGCACCCTCCAGGTCTCCTGAGTTTATCCTGAAGCCTGTGTCCCCCACGTGCCTTGTACACATCTCTCCCTCACGCCATGACCGCGGCCTGGTTGACGTGCTTGTTTCCCTTTTACGGCTCTGAGCAGAGGTACCTCCACTGGAGAATTCAACCCCAGCGGTGTGCGACCCTGGGCTGTGCCTGAGGCAGAGGAGAGTGGACCAAGGAAACAGCTGTGTGCCGCGCGTCTTGGAGGAACAGCAATCAGTACATAGTGTTGAAGACACATGTGCAGTTTGTGACAAATATATTAAACTCTTATTATTGAAAGTGAAAACTGTGGAAATGTATTTAAAAATGTAAAGTCCCTGCTGTTCCACTCTGCAAAGTAGATAGATGCACAGGGACAAGGGGAGAACTTCCCCACAACGGGAACATGGGAGCAGGCTATAGCCCTGAGCTGGTGGCAAGCTCGGTGCAATTCAAGGAGAAATGTGGCCACCCCTAGCAAAACACTGCTCTGGGGAGACAAACAGGCTCTATCCTGTTCCTCACTGGATCTCATCCTGTGGGCCAGGCTGGGTGCTAGGGACGCAAGGGTGAGTGAGTTCCTATGCTTCACTGAGTCATGTATTGATGATTGAGTTGAGCATCCAACAACTTTAAAAAATGCATCAACACACTGAAGTTCACCTTAAGAAGTCTCACCCAGACAGTGATGGAGACCCTTGGGCCAGGGACATATGCAGCATCTGGAAATAGAAGCTGAGCCTCGATGAGGACCAATGACAGGGTTTGGTGTGACAGCCTCCAAACACAGGGGTGGGGGATGGGGACATGGGCGAGATGGTGCCTTCATCCTGTGGTTCCAGGGGGTAAGTGCGTCCTGGTATTTGGAAGTTTAAGGGAAATGGCTTTCAGCTCAATGAGGTCATCCTGTAGTCCATCATCCACAGGTTGCCTGTGAGGGCATGGAGTTTCTGCCTATTGCATATGGTCTAGCAAAGTCTGGATGGCGGCACACAGAAGGGAGGAGTGTGCACTGGGTCCATTGGGTTGGATTATTTTCCCAAGAATCATTCTGGAACCTGATTCTTGCTTGTCTCAAATGTCCTTGAAGTTGATTGTGATTGGTTGGGAAAAAGTGTAGAGATCTAAACATTTTAAAAACTGTCTTAAATTGTCCTTGAACATACACCTTTGCCTGAAACTATTACAGGTTCTCATTATTTGTTCGTTATCTGATGTGACATAAATCTGTCTATGACCCTTTCTGTTTGTGTCTTGACACCACATGGACTAATGTCAGCACTCGGATCCAGAAAAAAAGAGACATATCTATACTCTGGTCAGTACTGAATCTGAGGAAATGCCCAGGCTTCTACTACTCACTAAGCCTCACATTTTATTGTTTTATTTAAATGGTGATTACACCTATGATAGACGGGTTGGATTTTTGTGTAGTATAATGACGCGTAACAGTCCCACTTCTTACATGAGCAATTTTCAGAATTTGTTTTTTATTGTGGGACTTAAATTGCATCCAGAAAATAATTTTGATGTGGTGGGTATGCACATCTCTTATTTGCTGTATAAAATTTTCAGAAGGCTGTGATGACAGAAAAATGAAAATAAAATTTAAAAATAAAAATTCCTCACAACACTTCAGAAGCAAAATTAATATTCATCTTTTAAAATGATTTTTTACCAAATTCTCCAGGGGCTGAAATTTATAGTAGATTCAATAATTGTCCATCCCATTATCATTCTTTAACGTGGAAATGAACCTTCCTGGGGAATCAGAGAAGGACAGAAATGTGTGTATTTATGCAGCAATTCCTCCAGAGTGCTGGCTTGGATAGACGCGGAACCCAACATTCCAGTGGGAATTCCTCGCCATGTTCCTTAGGGACAACATGAAGGAGCATTTCAGTTCTGTGTGTTTTCCTCATTTCCCAGAAGGTTTCTTTTCTTTGTTTTTATACTTGGGGAATGTTACTTTTTCCAAGATATCGTGAGGGTGAAAAGAGGAGGGAGCGGAGGACAAGGAGAACTTGGAGAAATTTGGAAACTAAGGAACAAACACTGGTTTTGCAGCCGTTTTCTGTGCTCTTTCCATCAGTAACGAGAGCCGGCTGGTGTGTTTCTTTTCCACGATCTTCCTGCCCAATGTGGGTTCCTATCCATCATGATTTCTCTGACTCCTGCTATTTGCATGCTAATGTGGAAAGCATCGTATCAATCAATTAAGGAGCGTGGTGGAAACTCTGCTTTTGCTCTTTGCAGTTTCTTAGAGCTACACACTTTTTCAGTGTGTTTAAAAGTTGCGTCCATATTTTTAACACATAGGCAAACTTGAGTGACTTTAAAAACAGATTCTTTGTGTTTTAAGATATGCACTTCCCACCTCCAAATAAACACAGTGTTTCACTGAGTTCAGCGGGTACTAGCATACTCTTTGAACTATTGGGAACACTCTGAAATTATGTTGATAGTGCTTTCTAACAAAATAGTCATGATTTAAGCATAATGTGTAAACACATTTGTAAGGTCTTAAATGTGGTTATCTTTACAGGATTTATATTTTCAACCTTTCTTATAGGGCTGACAAATATTAGAAAACAGCTATTACAGAGATACAGTTGCAGGTTTGCAAATGTTAACAACATTTGAAAATGATTAGAGGCATCTGTCAAAATGAGGTGTTCAGAGACATCTTTAAAAATGGTAGAAAACTTGCGTGTGAGCAAATGTTGTGTGACTCTCAGTATGATTTCAGCGCCCCTCCATGGCTTTGAGAAGACCCATTCGCACAAAGTGCTTAGGATAGATGTGTGAGTCACACATCATTGCAGGTGGCGATAAAGCATATTTAGACAAAGAAAACTAAGTAGACTTCTTTGTAGCAAAGGACTCGAGAATTTGGGGAAAGACATGATCATCAGGATGGAGTCCAGGGCTGATGAACTGAAATTCTTGTGCTCATTTCTTGTTTGTAATGTCTTAACATACTTGTGAAATGGTGCTTGAGCACAATATTGACTATTAACTGAAAAATGTTTAACTAATCATGTGCCCTATGCTGTATAAAGTAAAAACAAATAGGGTGATTACTTAACTGAGTGTTGAGTATAAAATGCATTGTACATGTTGAGTGTAAAATGCATTGCTCTTTTTGTTTAATAGAAATTTAAGCCATTCCCCCACTTAATTAGTTCCCTTGGTAATGAAAGTCATCATTTGTGAAACCCAGTCCAGTCCTTTGGAGGTGAATTTAGTGAGAAGCTAACAGAGCCATCATTTCAGTCAGGAGCCTGGAAGGTGTTTGGGAAAGATAGTAGACATCAATGCTCTCCTTTGAATATCTGTAGATGTTCATCCAGCACCTGACCACCTGTGGTGAGGCCAAGCCATGTGCCTAGGTCTGACTAGGTGATAGTTGTCACTTGCAGTCTGAGCATTTGATCACAGGAGTGAAATCATCAAGAACTCTTTTTCCACCGATGTAGTGAATAGCAAAATTCAAAGTGGTGTCTACACTGTTAACCAGATATCTTATGTATCTGATGAGCAAAGCCCCCTGCTGACCTGAATTACACATGTATCTTGGATGAAAAATAATCTTTCCCAGTTTGGATTTACTATACTTTGGGGAATCATTTCTTACCACAGAAGAAGTTGACTCCTAAAAGTGGGGTGCTGCTTTGAAGTACAGGGCACTGGCTTAGGGTACAGGAAGTGAGCAGTGAGAGAGCTGTTGGACGCTTGGAGGCGAGCAGCCCTGCTACATAGTAGTGGGGCATTTGGTGACATCACCACCACCAGCAACAACATGAAAGGAAGATGATGTACCTACTGACTTGTCATTCTAGGAGAGATGGCAGGGACGTAGACTGCTAGCAGCCTGTGGGTCACTATTCTTTATACATGACAAGGTGCTACTAACAACACAAGGGAAACAGAAAATAAGTGATCAGCTTGCATGTGGAAACCAGAACTGGGGATTTGGGGGACTGGGAGACTCAAATGCCTTTCATGCTCAAATTATAAAATATTTTTTAAAAAAATGCAGCAAACAAGAGGGCCTTTGGGAGATAAAAGACAAGACCAACACTGATGCATAGAACAGGTTGAGACATGGCATCACTCCCATGTGAAAACTTCTAAAGGAGTTGTGAAGCTTCAGAACAAAGATGCAAGCAAGGCTTAGTCTAGAGAGGTCTTTACGCTGTGAAAAAGGGGACTTTGAAAGAGGGGACTGAGGGGGCTTTCCCACCAAAGCCTGAGGCCCAATGCGGAGAAAGGGGTATTGGAGAAAGAACATGCAGAAATCTACTTACCTAAGAGGTCTGTCTGGAAAAGGATCATGGACGAGGTTGTCAACACATGGATCTGTCTAGATTCAAATAAATGAGAAATCTACTAAGTTTTTAAGAGAGCTATACTACCAAAAACATAACAGCAACACAATTAAAGCATGTGCCTGGATTCATATATCTGTGGCTTTTTGATACATGAAAGTGTCCTTGTGGTCACCAGACTCTTCTAGGGAAGAAGTGATCCAAGAGTGACCCAGGCCTGGGGAGGGACATCCTGGACTTCCTTCATCAGTAACCACAAAGGATGGGGAAGAAGACCCTGCTGGGGGCATTCCAAGACCAGTAAGAGCCTGTCCTGGTAGGCAGACGCATCCTAGGAGGAGGACCAGGGCCTAATCAAGAAACGTTTGTGCTGGGGTGTTTGAGGAGCCCCACAGACTCCCGCCTGCCATGCCTCTCCTGTCTCCCCAGCGTGTGTGGGTGTGGAGAGAACATAGCTCCTGTGTTGGGCTTGTGGACATTATTGGAGACTGGCACACATAGTCCTTGACTCAGGGCCTCCCTCAGAGATGCTGGGCTTTGGTGGTCGCTGCTAACGCTCCCCCAAGCATCCCCAGGTCCTGGCTTCCCATTGTGGCGGGATTGGTGTTCGGGTGGCTAAGATTTGGGTTGAGGCGGGGCCTGGTCTGGCAGGTGAGTTGTGAGGAGTGGTGGGACCTTGTTCTGCCCAGCGCTGCCCTGGCGTGTGATACTGCCTCTGGGACAGAGCAGCCAGGCTCCAATCCTGTGTCCCTGCCTGGTGGAGCAGAGCCCACGGGAAACAAATCATGAAGGAACACATGGACAGAGACTGCCGAAGGTGGAGGTGGGAGGATGCTTGCTGGCCCCAGGGCACATTCTTCCCTAACTTAAAATGTGTGCGTGGCAGGGCAGAGGTGCAGATTTGTTTTGCTTATACGTGGATAAGTGAGCAGCGAGTCATTGGTTCTGTGGTTCCAGACATTATAAACACAAGGACTCTGTTCTTCTAGCATTAACAAGTTTCTGGATCTCGTGAATGACAATTGTACTTTCATGTATTAAGTGCACAGATCTGCCTGTTATTTACGGGGATTCGGGAGTCTTCACCAACACTCAGGGCCGGAATTCAACTCTGGTCAGGATGAGAAGCTCAGATGTGACAGTTCCAGGCTTTGGTAAGGAATGCAGCTGCGTCTGGAGAGGTGGGAACTGTTGGGACAGAGGGTTGGGGCCTGCAGAGACCTGGCCATGTCTGTCACTTGCTACAGGGGACCTGGCCACAGCTGTCACTTCTTGTATAGTTTTACAAGACACTCTCGAAGTCTAGATTGCTTTATTAGAAATATTTTTATTTTTAAAATTAATGAATAAGTGAATGAATGAGTGAGATGGGCCAAATAAAGGACATTGTCTCTAGGTTCCACGGAGGCATGGAGTAGATGAAATCATCAATGTAGGCGAAGAAAGCAAATCTGGATTCAGAGCTTTCTGTGTCTTGTTTTGGTGGGTTGTTTGGTTGGTGGGTATTTGGCTAGGCTGCGATTCTCCATCCGTGTGAATGAAATAAAATCGCACCCAAATAACAAGTTCCCAACATGATTTAAGCTGAATCATTTTTTCTTAAGTTTATGAAGGAAGAGTTCATTGACCTGTGTTACCACATCATTCAAATACATGATTTGGTTCTTAAGTTAACTTTAACAGCATGAATCCTACTACTAAAACATGAACATTTGGTAAACATCCTACTGATTTTACTCATAAAGTGAATATTTTGTGATGACATTAAATATCCTTCAGTTTTTTTCCTTTGTGTAGCAAAATACTATTGTGTATGTGAGTTTTGTCTGTGTTTGAGTTTCTCTCTGTGTGTTAGAATATACGTTAATCATTCTTCTGTTGATAATTATGTTGCATTAGTTTGATGAGACTGCCGTAACCAAGTACCACAACGTTGTGGCTTAACCATAGAGGTTGACTGTCTCATGGTTGGAGGCTGGAGGTCCAAGATCAAGGTGTGGGGAAGGCTGGTTTCTTCTGAAGACCAAGAGGTTCTATTCCATGCCCCTCCCCAGCTCTAGGGGTTAGTCAGCTTGAAACTAGATAAGGGAATTTTAAGAGAGGCATAGCAGTGTTTTTTTTATATGTTTAAAGTCCTATCATATAAGAACAGCAATATTTGTATACTACTCAGTTCCAATAAATCATGGTTAGAATGTCTGAAAGAGATTACATTGTTCTTTATGGTTTCAGAGATGTAGACCACTTAATAGACAGATTTTATTGAGAATCTCAGCTCATTGGGATTTGAATTTGATTTTTTTTTCTTGTAAGTAGCAACTAACTGGGCTCTGTTAAGTCATTATTTTCTGATGACTAAAATAAGGAAATTTTAGTCACCAGTCAGTAATTTGGGGAAATATTTCTGACTGTAAAAACAATCTTATCCCAGTCATTCAGTTCGTTTAAAGAAAATTTGTAGCACCTAAGTATTTTTTACATTATAGAAATATATTCATGTATATGTACATATGTATATATACATAAGTTTATATTTGTATGCATACATATGAAAGGGGACCCCAAAAAGCACGGAATTATTTTTTGGAGGGTGGGCCCCTTGTAGTAGCAGCGTCTCCCACTAGGTAAGTGTTCTAGGAGTTCATTGGTATTCGTGTACCAGCCAGCATTGTTGTGAGAGGCTGCGTTTGGCTTCAGTGAGTTAATTTTTGGAGATTCTTTCAACGTATTTGCCTATTTCATGGTGGGTGATTTATAAGCACACCTGCCAACACCGCGCTCAGTGTTCAGCAGTTTTTGACCAAAACAGCATGACCCCTGTGCCCCACCCTCCCTATTCATCCAATCTTGCCCCACGCAACTTGTTTGGTTTGTTTCTGCAGATGAAAAAAGTTATCAAAGGGAAACATTTTGCTGATGTGAAAGAGGTGAAACAAAAAAGGCATACGCACTAAAAGGCATCAAAACTGATGAGTTCAAATACTGTTTTAAGCAGTGAGTAACAAGTCCTGCTTCCCCTCTGCCTGGCAGTTCCACCAGCAGTGCACTCTTCTCACTAGAAAACCCACCCAGCAGAATACCAGCAACACTGGCACCGCCAGAGAATGCAACATCCATCTTCTCCATCCTTCCCCAGCCATCCTGTAGCACTCTCCGGCCCTCTCTCCCTGCACACAGAGCCCACTCCCCCAGCTTATGGGTAAAGGAAAGCAGCTGTGTCCCCCTGCCCTCATAGGCCCAGGAAGCGTGTGCGTGGTGTGGGAGCAGGGAGGGCTGGAGCTCCCTGGAAAGCCAACTGCTGTCCCCCAAGTGCCGTTCTCCTGTGGAGGGAGGACGCATGCGTGCTTGCAAAGGGCCTGTGGTGGGGGTGAGGGAAGATTAGTGACTCGTGACCTGCAACAAGCCACAGACCAATGGTCTCATGAGGTGGCGGAGGACCCAAGACCTGGTCTTACTGGACCTGCCACGTCTCAGAGCCTGTCCAACAGTGGGCCATAGTCTTCTCCAGCGTCAAGAGGACAAAAAGAATCTCCACACCCTTCATTGTCTCAGGACCAAATGTAAACACTTGAGGCAATTTCTCAAAGCCAGGGTTGTGGCACAAGGAGGTGGTCCACCTGGAGGGGCCGGCACACTCTCATGGAGGTGGATGCCAGAGAAAAGGTTTTGGCAACTTCTGTTTGAATTAGATGTCCCTGTGCTTCAATTCCACGATTCTATAATTAATTGATCAGGTATTGGAGAGTCTTCAATGTGTGCATTTTTATAAATTTTAATTCAATGTAATTGTGTTTGTTTTTTCATATAGACACAACTAATGTTTAAGTTGCTGTTTATGAAGCGGGCAAGTGTGAAAGGGACGCACACTGGAGACGAGTTGGGAAATTTTTCCTGGGAGAGAAGTATCTTCCAGTCGGATGTGGGAGCGACATCGTGACAGGCTTCTTCTGCCTTTAATGTCTGTTTCTCTTTTCTTTTGTGTTCAAAATCTTTCTGCTACTGGTTAGCAAGGAAAATACGGATAGTTGTCAGAATCACTTTTCTGCAATCACCTTTAGAAACCGTTAAAAGTACTATACTTTGCATCATACTGCATACATTCCAAACATACCAAGTCACTTAATGGGTTTTTATTGTTAAATTCAATAAATGGGATTATACATACTTTTATTATTAGACAATATTAAATTTTTTTTTAACGTATCCCTAGTTTAGGTACATACAGAAAAGCAATTATGAGTGTAATTTTCTCAAAGTTTTTTTTTTAGCTGAATACATTTCTAATAGAATGCAAAGGCCTCTAAATATTAAGACATTTTCACTGATGTCTGATCTTGAATAATGCAACAAAAATCAATCTATCCTAAAATATTCCTAAGGAATTCAGATAATATATGTTTTCACATTTATCAGGATGTTCAAATTTACCCATAGATTTTTTGGGGGTGGTGGGAAGGTAAGGGGTAAGAGAACATTTAAAAATAGGAATTAGTTTTCAATTAGGATATAGATTTAGTTGTAAATGAAAGAACGACTTCTAAAACTGCATGAATGTAACATGTTTATCCTTTTAAGTTAGAAAAAAACCACTGCTGAAGGTCATATATCCAGGTTAACTTTAAAATTAATAAATATAAAAACCATCTTCTTCCTTCTGAACATTTGTGACCCAGATGTGGCCCAGCACGTGACCTGCCGGTCTGAAGAGTAATACTGTGATGTGAATATTGTTGAGAGAAGTTCGTCAGGTGAATCCTGACTGTCCCAGCTGTCCCTGCCACCTTCACTTTCACTTGCTAAACTATAACTCAGATCTGTCACCCCCTTTAAGCCCTTTGATGACTCAGTGCCATTCCCAGCTTTAAGCTGAGAAGACCTGGCTTGGTATGTGGGCCACCACTCAGTAAACTTTAGTCTCTTCCTACCATTTGGCGCTCACCAGTCTCCCAGGTACAATGAGTCAGTTCAATGACATCACCCTCACCGAGTTGTAAGCTCAACTCTCCTCACCCCTCTTTGGGAAACTTCTACTCGTCTTTCAATAGAAAATGTACACGTTGCCTCCTATCATTATCTTAAATGACGTAACTCAGGAACAGAAAACCAAACACCGTATGTTCTCACTTGTAAGTGGGAGCTGAACTGATTGTCTGCAAAGGCACAGAGATGGTATAATGGACTTTGGAGACCCAGGGGAGGGGTGGGATGGAGGGAGAGAGGAAAAAACCCGTCAGGTTCAATGTGCACAGGCAGTCGTGATGAGTGTCTTTTTTTTTCTTTTGATTAGAAAATATAGTTTCTTTAGAAAGTAAATAGAGAGAGAGAGAGAGAGAGAGAATGAGAGAGAGAGAGAGAGAGAGAGAGAGAGAGGAGATTCACCTCCCCAAGGCAGGGAAGGGGGCAAAAGCCAAGAAACGTGGTGACCATAGTGTGAAGAGCCACGTGAACACGCTAGAGTTTAACATAGGAATGATGTGGTGAATGTCTTAAAGCCCAGACTTCTTTACCACTCTGCAAAGCAGCCATGTGTCCAAAAACCATTTGTACCCCCAAAGCTGGTGCAATCAAGAAAACCATGTTAATTTTAAAAAATACTGCCTGCTCATTGGTGCTCTCCAAGAGTCCTGTGTTGGTCCTTCATGTGCATTCTTGCTGCTCTTAATACACATGCTTTCTATCACCGGAGAGTCTATTTCTCCCAATGTTACCATGCAGGGACATATTTATGATGTCCCCCCAGGTGGGGGCCGAGGTGTCGTGAACAGGGAGCCCATTTTGAGCTCTACTCCAAGTAGGACACGATTCCTCAGACACACCTGCTGGAATCCAACTTTCCTATCATCACCTGGGAGTGCACAGGCTCAGGCTTCCCCAGAAAAAGTGTAGACCCAGAGTGCATGGATTACAGAAGCAGAGCAGCAATAATCTTGAGTCACAGCTGGGGGGTATTCAGAGCCTGCAGGGACAGGCAGTCCCTCCCAGACACCAGTGGACCAAGGGCTTCCTGTGGAGCTCACAGGTACAGAGGACACCAGCCATGATGGAGCATGGAAGCTCAGTGTGCACCTCTGCAAAGATATCAGAACACATGGGACAGCACCCATCAAGCAATCCCAGCTGAGTTTTCCCTGGAACACATGGGACAGCACCTATCAAGAAGCCCTGGTTGGGTCTTTCCCAGAACACACGGGACAGCACCCATCAAGAGGTTTCACTTGGGTCTTCCCTGCAACACATGGGACAGCACCCATTGAGAGGCCCCGGCTGGGTGTTTCCTGGAACACACAGGACAGCATCCATTAAGAGACCCTGGCTGAATGTTCTCCAGAACACATGAGACAGCACCCATCGAGAAGCCCCAGCAGGGTCTTCCCTGAGACGTGGGCCTTGGTAGAGTGTCTGTCATGTTTTCCCTTGTGGACAGTCACATCCCTCCACACAGCTTCCTGTGTCCCCTCAGGTTTTCTGTGTTTTGGTGGTTACTGTATCCCTTTCTTCCTTTTCATAGCCAGGCGTCTCGGAAGAATTGGCTGAATCCACTGTGTCAACAATGATGGCTTTCAACTTCCTGTAACAGAAACCCAATTACAGCAGCTTAACCACAAAAGAGGGTTTTGTCTTTTTTTTCAGGTAATAGAACGTCTAGAAGGAAGCAGTTCAGGGCGACTGCAGCTGTTCAAGGAATCCATCCAAAGCCCTGGCTCCTTCCGGCATTCTGCTCAGTCGAGGAGTGAAGGACTCTTGTGGGTGGGGCCAACATCGCCCTGAGCGACCTTAGCCTTACAAGCCACACTCCTGCTCACAAGCAGTAGTCATTGTGGTGCTGTTAAAAATCTCAGGCTGGGGGCTGTAAATTTGCAAATAGAACTTGGTCCTGGACATAAATTTCTAACTGCTTGCTAGAATCAGTCAAATTATGTCTACCTTTTTCTCATAAAGCCGACTGACTCTAGAATCAAGTAGGCACTCCTTGATCTGGTGCTGGTTTTATCAAGCAGCCCTCGGTCATCTTCATAGGCTCATCACAAGTAAACCTGCTCCTCTTTCTACCTCCAGAAGAGCTGACTTCAATGGCTCGCAGTCCCCCACCTTGACTTCACGTCCCGTCACCATTCAGTGATGACTCCAGGAAGAGACACAAGCGTTCCGCTGATAGGGCAGGCCTTAAACTGCTCATCAGAAATACAATGCTCTAGTTCCTTTCTGATTTATTTTCCAACCAAGCTGTGCAATCATGTTTTCACAAGAGCTTTCTAGAATTCCTCCACATCTGTCCACTCCCTGGGTGAAGGGGAAACAGGACATGTATCCGTGACCTAGCAAACACCCCCCCGTGTTAGCAGGTCACAGCCCCAGAATGAGTCTGCAACTCATCTTTCCTTTGCCTGAGATGCTGGCCGCATGCTGGAGTCAAGAACCACGAAATGTTTCCATAGTGCCTCCAAAACAACCGTCATTCCTGCTGTTCAAGAACTCCTTAACCCGTATTAAGATTCCATAGTTTTTCTGAGTTGCTAAATAGTCAAAGTTTACATCATACATTTTAGCAGTTAAACTTATTCCCTCAGATTGTTCTTTTGTGCAACAACACTGTCTTATCAATTAAACTGTAAGGTCCTTATAAACAAGGACTTCTGTATGGAAAGCACATGATAAACTTTAGTGAACTGTTTAATTAATTACTCCTGCATTTGTCACATCCTCACCGACCTTTGAATATCTGACCTTTGGTAGGGATCTTATATGCAATTTTCCTTTCCTGATTTCCCAATATTTAATCTAAGTGGGGTTGAAGCAATTATCCTGACTCATCTCTGAATATTTGTAGCATAGGGTAGCCCTTGGCTTAATATCAAGTTGCCCAATATGTTTTGTTTGTTTATTTTTCCCCAATATGCCAAGATCAACTTGATCTCAAGAATAAAATGATAAACTACATGATTTATTTATGGCAGCTCCAAGGGTTTAAAGGGATAAGGGGGAAAAAATCATGCTGATGTGGCCAACACTGTGTCAGATACTCTGTTTAGGACCATTCATGTCTAATTACAGTTGGCTCTCATAATGGGAATCATGGCTTCATTTCAGGAAAGGAATTTAATTTTGCATATTAAATATTTTGAGCAAATGTTTGGTAGAAAAACAATGAATGTTTTATTTAATGAAAAAATATGTATGTGCACTAGTGAAAGACAAGGATTGTGTAGTATGTATAAGACTCCAAAGCAATTTTTTTCAGTATACTATACTCAACGATACAGTGTTTGATCTATCAATATTGTCAGATAGTTGTTTTTGAAAATTTCTTTAAAAGTATAATTTATCAGCCGGGCTCAGTGGCTCAGCCTGTAATCCCGCGTCTTGGGAGGCTGAGGTGAGTTGATTGCCAGAGCCCGCGGGTTTGAGACCCGCCTGGGCAGGCGAAACCTCATCTCTACAATAAATCAAAAAATCAGCCGGGCGTGGTAGCGCGCGCCTGTAGTTCCAGCTACTTGGAAGGCTGAGGTGGAAGGATCGCCAGAGCCCAGCAGGTTGAGGCTGCGGTGACCGGAAGCGGCCACTGCACTCCAGTCTGGGCGACGGAGTGA
>CAUYQG010154243.1:0-14089 GCA_963574415.1 Tarsius wallacei
CCACGCCCAGCTGATTTTTTGATTTATTGTAGAGATGAGGTCTTGCTTGCCCAGGCGGGTCTCGAACCCGCGGGCTCAGGCAATCCACTCACCTCAGCCTCCCAAAGGCGCGGGATTACAGGCTGAGCCACCGAGCCCGGCGCAAATTATATTTTTATAAATCTATTCAACAGGGCATTCTTATTTTCAAGAATGAGTATCCAATTACCATAGAGTATAAAAAAAGCTCTTAATCAGTAACAATTATTGTTAGGTTAAAAAAGCAAGTGGCAAAATAGTATGTAGAACATATTATTATTTGTGATACATGTTAGTAAGCTGACAGAAGAAAATCTGGATGGGTACAAACCAAACTTAATTATCTATGGGAGGTGAGATTATGGGAGACTTACAAATTCTTTTATATATTTCTGTAACTTTTGAATTTTTGACAAGTATATATTACTCTGTAAGTAGGAAAAAAATCCTAACAACTATACAGATACATATCTTTAAGAACGTAATTTAAACTACATTCTTTTTCTAAATTAACTTTTAATTAGTAACATTTTACTAATTAGCAGTCAATTTTCTAACTAATCATAATTCATAAACTCAAAAAGGCAAAAAGCAATTCCAAAGGCTGATTTTTAAAAGACCCATGTTTGTGTTTATTACTACTTCTATTTTGCTCTTTTTATCAGTGTTGGTCATTTATATGGCCTAAAAAGAACACTCAAGGTTTCTTCTTGTTTATAAAGTTACCTGGAAGGCAATCTTAGTGGGCCAGAGTCATCCTGGTTTTATATACATATATAGCAGCAGATATCTCAGAAACTACTGCAGTGGAGTCAATGGGGGAAAATAACTTAACTCTCTAAACAAAAATGTTTAAAAATGCAAATATTTATCTTTAAAAGTCAATTTGAGAAAAGTTTACCAAGCCAGTATAAAATACTTGTAAATGTACTTTACAAGAGAATATCCAAACAACCAATATACAAATGAATAGGAGTGCAATCCCAATAATCATTAGGAAATAAAAGTTCAAACCATGATGATACCCATTATAATGACTAAAATGAAAAACCAAGATCAAGTGTTAGAGTGTTAGTTAGGATGTGAATCAAATGGAACTCATATGCTGAATGGAGAGGAGTCTGACTCTAATACACTGGAAAACTGGCATTATCTATTAAAGCTACACATATGGATACCCTATGACCCAGCTATTCCATTCCTAGGTATGTACCCCATGGAGATGTGTATTAGGGTCAAAAGAAAACATGTACAAGAATATTCATGGCAGCATTAAATTTAATAGTTCTCAAACAGAAAGCCAAGTGCCCACCAATATTAGTATGGATAATGTTTTATTTCTTAATTGGTATGCTGGTTACCAAGGCATGTCTACTTTGTGGAAATCCACTGAGTTTGTGTCTTTATAATGTGTGCATTTTCCTGTACATATGGATGAATGCCAGTTCTCTCCAAATTCTCCAGGTATTTATTCTCATATATTACTTGCTGATACTAACGGAAAAGAAATTCATTCAATAACCCAAAACTGCACTTTAGATTTAGAATGTTTTAGTTTTACATCATTTCACGCTTTTAGAACTATGACTCCCGTTAGTTTCTCAGGAATGAATTAAGGTAAGATTTTTTTGGATTTGGGGACATTCTATTTCGGAAAGTCCTAAGAGGGTAACACTTTTTGGTTGCAGATGCTGTGTAATGTCTATAGCCATAAAACAAGATAAAATAACACATTTTCAGCAGCTGATAAAGCTACACCAGAGCCTTGTATACATAAGATAAGGATAGTAAGTCTTCTAACATATGAGACTGCAAAATTCTACACTGAACTTCAAAATACGAATCAATTCTAATTTGTAATAAACATACATGAGCTTTGCATTGTGGGTAATATGTGGCCAAGACACGTAAACAAATTATATCATGTAGCAAATTACCTGTTCTTGGTCACTTAATGGTTTACTGACTTATAAGTTTAACATGATAGCATTCATTTAAATTGGTCCTAGAAAATGGTTTGGGTTCCTTCTCATAGTCGCCAGTGGTGCAGAGGAATGAAAGCGACAGTGTTAAGATGAGTCCTTTAAAGCAGGAGCTTCAGTCTGGTAGCCTAAAACTGGCCCACAGAAATTTTTGTTTTTCTGCCTTGCACTGTGGTTTTAAAGTTTGACACAGGTGCCAATATGTCATAATATCTGGGTTTTCCAGCCTCCTATGAAAAATCAGAAGCTCTGAAAACACTACACCTGCATTCTGAAGAGTCCCTGGTCAGACGACACCAACAGATTCCAGAATGCTTCCCTAGGCAAGTTCTCTTGGGTTCCCCATGGCTCCTCTGCAGAACGCTGTTTGTTTCCCCTCTGTGTTCCCGCAATTCCATCTCCAGTCAGTGGTTCGTTTCAAGATGTTAACTTAAAAAGTTGTGAGGCCGGCCTCAATGGCTCACGCATGTAATCCCAGCACTCTGGGAGGTGGAGGCAACAGGACTGCCTGAGCCTAAGGGGTTCAAGACCAGTCTGGGCAACTTGGAGAGACCTCATCCTTACTATTAAAAAAAAAAAATTAGCCAGTAGTGGTGTTGTGCACCTGTAGTTCCAGCTACTTGGAAGACGGAGGCGGAAGAATCACCTGAGCCCAGCAGTTGAAGTCTGCCTTTGCCGTGAGTGTGTCACTGCACTCCAGTCTGGGCGAAAGAGATTCCAACTCAAAAAATAAAAATAAAAAAAGAAAGCCAGGCACAGTGGTTCATACCTGTTATCCCAGCACTTTGGAAGGCTAAGGTGAGAGGATTGCCTGGGTTCGAGACTAGCCTGGGCAACTTGGTGAGACCTTGTCTCTACAATAAATAAAAATTAGCTGGGCATGGTGGTGTGTGTACTCGGAAGACTGAGGCGGAAGGATCACCAGAGCCCAACAGGTCAAGGCTGCAGTGGCTGTGAGTATGCCACTATACTCCAGCCTGGGCAACAGAGTGAGTCTCCGATTTAAAAAAAAAAAAAAAAAAAGTGAGCATGATAAGACAATAGATTCGGGCTCAACTTTGGTTACTAACTCTGCCAAATTTTATGTTTAAAACCTAGGCAGAGAAAAGAGTTACTTTAAGAGTTAAGCAATTTTGATACTGGTCTTAGTAATTAACTGTGTGACTTTGGCAAGTTTATTTCCAGGAGCTTTAATTTTCTCATATGTAAAGTAAATGGATTTTATTATATGATTTTAAAAAGACACTTCCAGTTCCAAAACTCTTTGATTGTAATATACTATTCTTTCTATTTTAATTATATAAGTAAATCAGAATTAAAAGTAAACAAATACTAAAGTTAAAATGATCATGAAAACAACGGGCAAGGCAGTTTTTTTCAAAGTGAGAATTACCCTAAGAAAATAAATCAGGTAACACATTCCTAACCCTGTGACACAGGACCTTTAACAAATAACTTCAGTGACCTAGCAGCAGGAACAAGGGTTCTTTTAGAGTTGAGGTTCAATACAGAGTAAGAGTTAAAATTTTAGGTGACAAACAAATCCCTACTCCTCCATCTAGTGGGAGTATGAATAAATTACTTAAATCATTCAAACTAGTTTTTCCTTCTTTTAAACAGAAATAACACCTACTTCACAAGGTTGTAAAAATCAATGAGGTAATGTATGTAAATTGCTAATTACTAAATTTATTACTGGCTGTTATCGATTACACTGGCTCCTAAAAACTTTGGAGAACAGCAGCTTTTTATATGTGCTTGCATAAATGCATACAAAATCAGCATCGTACTGTTTCTTCTAAGGGGATTATAAATGTCCTTTCCCTTTAGGGCTGGGGGTATTGGAGATAGGATTTACAATTGAACTTCATTATTTGTGGATTCTGTTTTTGTGAATTCACCTACTTGCTAAAACATATTTGTAACTACCAAATCAATATTCGCTTACAGTGCTTTTGTAATCATTCATGGACATGCACAGAGTGGTAAAAAATTTGAATCACCTGACTCACACATTGCCAGCTGAGGTCAAACACTGTGATGCTTTGCCTTCTTGTTTCAGCTCTCACACTGTCCTTTTTGTATTTTATTTAGTGCTTTTTTTTTTAGTTTTGTGCTTTCTGTTAGTGATTCTACTGTGTAAAATGGCCCACAAGCACAGGGCTGAAGTGTCTAGTATTCCTAACTGCAAGAAAGCTGTGACATGCCTTATGGAAAAACTGTGTTAGACAAACTTCATTCAGGCATCAGTTATTGTGTTTTGGGCTATGAATTCAAGGTCAACAAATCAACAGTGCACCTTAAATAAAGTGTCTTTAAAAATAAACACAAATAAAACAAGGTTATATACTGACTGGTTGATGAATATGTGACCAGAAGTTGCCAGGAATCTAGCTCTGGAGTTCCCCTAGAAGCAATGGGTCAGTATTTGCTAATACAGTGTTCCTCGGTGACTTTCTAGAACTACAAGGAATAATGAGGATCAGTTTTATATGTGGCATCATTGGTTAGTATTCAGTTCCCATTTTCCCATAGAAACATAGCTATATGTTTCCCACCACTATTTAAAGGCATTTGTTCAACTGTCTCAAACATTTGCTTAAATTGCCATTTATATTAATTATGCATACATTGTGACTTTAACGAGCACTAGTGCATACACTGGATGAAAAGGACAAGAGTGTGGCACACAATAAGAGATTCATAAAGATGTCTTAACATTTGGATAAGTCCAATTCTTAAGAAAGCCTCTAAGGGAACTTTGGGTTAAAATGGTAGCTTGACCACATATCTAATTTTGTTTCCTCCCAAAACCCAACTAAACAACATGAAAGGAATTTTTTTTTTTTAAAGATAGCGTCTCACTGTCACCTAGGCTGCAGTACAGTGGCATGATCTGGGCTCACTGCAGCCTCAAACTTCTGGGTTCCAGTGATCTTTCTGCTTCAGCCTCCGAATAGCTGGAACAGGTGTATGACACCATGCCTGGCTAATTGTGTGTGTGTTTTTTTTTTTTTTTGTAGAAATGAGGTCTCACTATGTTGACCAAGCTGGTCTTGAGTTCCAGGTTTCAAGCTAACCCTCCTGCTTTGGCCCTCCATACTGCCTTGGGATTACAAGTATGAACCACCATGCCTGGCTAAGGGATTTTTTAAAAAAGCTTTGGGCAATCTGTTTCAGGTCGCCTTCCACTGTGGGCTTTTCTGTCTTCTTAATAAATCCTACTTTCTAAAAAAAATAAAAATAAAAAGCTTCATAATCCTACAAGGATAGGGAAGACAGAAGGGGGACAATAGCAATATAATTTTGGAGTACAGAAAAATCAGTGGTAACTGACTTAAATGACCCAAGAAAACCAAATCCTTTGCCAGCAGTGAGAAAAGCTAAACGCGAAAAAAACCCCTGACACTACATGATCAGATGTTAAGGTAAAGTGGAGTGGCCCAAACAATGAGGAACAAGGTGAAAATATTTTTGAGAAGTCAGATTCCCACATATCTCTTCTTATTCTATGCCTCTGAATAACTGTACCTCTCTCTGGACTGGGAGACACCAAGTCAGTCAAAAGCACATTTGAGGATATGGGCACCATGTAACAAACAGGTTGCTTAAATGGCCACATGTACTGAATGCTGCCGAGTTTTCCTTCGTTGGGCTCTACACAGAATCAATGGCATACAGACGGTATCTTTAGGCAGGTATTTGGAAGATTTTCTCCCCCAAGAATCTTATTAGTCACAAAGGAAATAGTTGCAGATACACTGATATAGAAGTTACCCAACAAAGGGCACACCTGATCACTGTGGTGCCTCAGCAGACAAGGCTCATCACATTCTTAGAGCTTCCAATCAGCTTTGAATTCTCTTAACCTTGATAACAAGCAAGTAACCAAGGTTTATCAGAAATCTCAGGAAAGCCTTTAACACAGAAGACAGAGAACTAAACAAGCACACAAAAAGCAAATGGAACAATTAGAAACTATACAGGGAGAATAAAATGACCAAAAAAAAAAAAAAAAAAAGAGGAAAAATTACCAAAGAGATTTTTAAAAATACTGCAACTGTGGAATAGAAGGACACTCAAAAAAAAGGAGACATTTGGCTGGGCATAGTGGCTCATGCCTATAATCCTAGCACTTTGGGAGGCAGAGGCAAGAGGACTGCCTGAGCCCATGGGTTCGAGATCAGCCTGGGTAACATGGTGAGATCTCGTCTCTACAATAAAAAAAAAAATTAGCTGGCATGGAGGTGCATGCCTGTAGTTCCAGCTACTTGGGAGGCTGAGGTGGAAGGATCACCTGAGCTGTGGTGGCTGTGAGCAGGCCACTGCACTCCAGCCTGGGAGACAGAGTGAGACTCCAACTCAAAAAAAAAAAAAAAAAGAGACAACACCAAAGAGTTCACTTTGAAGAAAGGTTTTATGAGTGCAATGAAATCCTTTAGCCAAAGTTCTGCCTTTCTTCGACACAGGCGAGCACACACAAGACCAAGGCCTCATGACTGCAGTGAATATGGGAAATCATTTATGCACACAGTTCACCTCATTCAACACCAAAGAATTCATAGTGGCGAAAGCTCTTATGAGTGTACTGAATGTGGGAAAAGTTTTAGGCAGAAATTTGTCCTCATTCAACACCAGAGACTTCATACTTCATACTGGAGAAAGGTCATATGAGTGCATTGAATATGGTTAATCCTTTAGCCAATACTGTGGCTTCATTCAACACAGGAAGATACATACTGGAGAAAGGCCATATGAGTGCAGTGCATGTAGCAAATTTTTTTAGCTGCAATATAAAACTCATTCACCACCAAAGATTTCACACTGGAGAAAGGTCATATGACTGCAGTGAATGTAGGAAATCTTTTGTCCACAAAAACTATCTCATTCGACACAAAACGATTAATACTAGAAACGCCATATGAATGTAGTCAATGTGGGAACTCATTTTGCCAGAAATATGTCCGCATTCAACACCAAAGAGTTCACACTGGAGAAAGGCCTTATTGAGTGTACTGAATGTGGGAAACATTCTAGGCAATACCCTAGCCTCTTTAAACACAAGAGAACTCATACGAAGTCAATTGGCAAATTCTTGTGTTACATTTAACACTGAAGTGCTTCTATATGACAAAGCGCTTTGCACTGAAGCCGGTGTGCTTTTCCTTACTCAGGGGAGACTTTGAGAAGAGCCTTCTCCTGATTTGAATTTCATGTATCTGAATATCCTTGATTATCCTAAGTTGAGGTATGTGGGAAGCATGTGTAGCTAGGTTGTATTCTCTAAACCGTACCCAGGGATCTTACCAGATTCATGTGACTGCCGGTGGCACTGCCTGAAGTTATTTCATATTTATCAACTGGCAGAGTCAAGAAGAATATGCAGTCACCACCCCAAAGTACTCATAGATGCAGACTTCTCTTATTTGTTGGTGGAAATCATGAGTAGTATGAGCTCTTGGGGGGCTCTCATTCCCTCTAGACTGACTAGGACGTGGGCCAAGCTCAGTTTTCTTCCTGGGACCTGATATGAGTTCTGCTGTTAGCTTGCAGAGAAGGACTGCCTTCTTCATGGACATTATTGGTCTCAGGTGGTGCTTCTGATGAAGATTCTTCAGCTTCTAAGTCATCTTAGAACTGCCTATTGCACAGGTTGTGCACTAATAAAGACTTGTTTAAGTACCTTCAATCTGGGAAATTTTATTCCCTTTTGAGAAGTTTGAAAGTATAATAGGACTCTGCCAGCTTAAAGAGGCACATAAAATTTGTGGAGATCCAAACTTTGTGTGCCTCATAGAGGAACTAGTAGTGAAGTATAGCCTTTGTTCCATTTTTTTGGTCTAGTTTGCACAGCCACCGAGGTCTCATGAGATAGACTGCAAGGCATTCTCGCTCTTATTTTTTTTTTTTGAGTTGGAGTCTCACTCTTGTCTCCCAGACTGGAGTGCAGTGGCCGCTCCCGGCCACCACAGCCTCGACCTGCTGGGCTCCGGTGATCCTTCCACCTCAGCCTTCCATGTAGTTGGAACTACAGGCGCACGCTACCCTGCCCGGCTAATTTTTTTTTTGATTTATTGTAGAGATGAGGTCTCACCAAGTTGCCCAGGCGGGTCTCGAACCCATGGGCTCAGGCAATCCACTCACCTCAGCCTCCCAAGGCGTGGGATTACAGGCTGAGCCACCAAGCCCGGCTTTCGTTCTTATTTTTTGCCTGGGTCCCAGAGGTCTATGGCCTCAGAGGTCAATCCAAGCAGGGGCAACTATAACAACTTCCAGTGTCTGTGGAAACAATGTGTATTTTTTCTTGTTCATTGGGGATATCACACAATGCCCTACATTGTTGAGAATTCCTTATTCAGGTTCTGCAAATGAGCTGTGTGCCCTGAAACCCAAAATTCACTAGGTTAATGCCACTAGCTATAAAATTACAGGGGCCCATGGCAACCATCATTTACATAGAAACATTGGGTTGGATGAGAAGAAGAGACTGCCACAAACTAGATGGAATGTTCCTCTTCTAAAATGCATGCACAAATTTTCCAGTTAGATAACTGTGATATTTTATTGGACCAGTGTGTACAGAAATCTCACAGTCTTCAGAATGTGTATCTTGCATAGTTCAAAAAAACCAAAAGTTAATTTAAGGATTTTATGGATTCCCATAGCTTCTCTGGCCTATTTATGTCAAGGTTGTTGCTACACAGATGACGAAAGTATGCTGAAGAGTTGGGAGATCTAATTGTCCAGGAATGTGGCCTTTGTGACCCAGCCAGCAATCCTCTTAAATCAGGTGGAAATGGCCTTTATTGCTCACCTGTAATACCTGCCATTGAGGCAAGGCTGCCCCTACCAGGTACAGGAAGTCTGATGGTGAAGACAATAGGGATTTACCAAATCTGATTTTTTCTAAAGGGTGGGTGATACAGATTGTTAGTCTGAGCCACTCAAAATGTTATCAAGTTATAATGAACATAGAATAAGTTGTACACATGTAAAGTGTAGAGTTTGCCTAGTTTTGACTTAAGTGTAATCCTATAAAAGCATCATTGTAATCATAATAATGAGCACATTTCACTCACATAACTGTATTATCCCTCTTATAGTCTGTGCCTGATCTTACAGGCAATCTTTGATTTACATTCCTTTACAATAAACTAGTTTGCATTTTAAAATAATTTTTGATAGGAATTATTAAAGTGCTTCCTCTTTTTTTTTTTGTTTATTCTATGTAATTAGAGATTCATAAACAATGCTTTTGTGAAGAGTTCATTCTTCTTTCTGAATAACATTCACTTCTATGGATATACAATTCTCCTTTATCCATTTATCTGTTTAGGGACATTTGGGTGACTTTCAGTGTTTACTTATTGCAAATAAAGCTGCTACAAACACTGTAAAAAATAAAATAAAATAAAAAAGGAGACATTTAGAAAACAAAAATATGACAGCAGAGACAAAATATTCCTTCAGAAGGTTGGAAAATAAGTTAAAATCTCAGCAGAGCAAAAAGACCAAGATGGAAAATATAAGAGCAAAACTACAGGCCCAGTTCAAGAGGTCCAATTAAGCACATTCACGACTGGCAAAGTTTTTACTTTCCTAATACTGAGAGCAGGTGAAAATAAAAAAATCTGAAGCTAGTTGCCACAAACTTCTGTCATTAGGCACAAGTGAAATGGTCTTTTTCTAAATTGTCACCTTTTTCACAATACAGCTGAAAGTTGCTGACGTAACCAGTATTTGCCTCAGACCCCATTCTGACTAGCATTTCATACTTTGTATTTTTATTCGGACTATAAACCCGAAAAGACAGTCTTCCATAATGAGGTAAATTCATGTCAGCGGCAACCAGGAACAGAATTTTGAATGTCATAAATTCACATCAGAGGTCGTGAATGAGTTAAAAAAAAGTTACAGAAAGGGAGAATGGTGAAAGAGAGAAGATTATCAATACAATAACCTGAGAAAAATTCCTAGAACTGAAGGTTATCAGAATGAAATGGTCCATCAAATATCCAGTATAATAAATCAAAATCATACTCAAAGCACTCATGGCGAAGCCTCAGAGACCTGAAGACAAAAAGAAGATTCTATAAGCTGCTTCTGGCAGAGACAGAGAAAGAGACACAAAACAAAACAGGTACAACATAAAGGTAAAGGATCAGGAATCATATAGCTCTGGGCATCAGGAAAGCAACACTGGAAATGAAAAGCCAACAGAACAGTTCCTGCAAAATCCGGAAGGGAATGATCTTCAATAAAGAAGGCCATACGCGATCAAAGAAATAATCAGCTGAGGGTAGAGCAAAGTTGTATTTGGTGATGTAAGGCCACAAAAATCTCTTGTCCATGATCTCCTTTTCAAGAAACTGCTAAAGAATATACTTCATATGAAAATAAAAGTAATCCCATAGAACGGTAAGAATGGAATGCAGGACACAGGAAATCCAACAAAGAAGAGGGAGATCAAGAAAATCCCCGAAAGGAAGGGTGATCCCAGTATGACAACTGTGAGCTGGCCATTGAGAGCAACCAGGCCTTGTTCAATCAGAGTGACTCAAAGGACAAGCCATGTTCACAGAATGACCATCAAGATCCCCACCGTCTCTGCCCTCTTTAACCTGAGGATAGAATACCTAGGTATTTAAGATTTCACCTTACTCCATGTTAAAGTTTAGTCTACAGAAAAGTCCTCAACTGACCAAGTAACCACTCTCTTTAAATTTTGGAAATTTTAAACTAAATTCCAAAGATAAAGGCAGTTGTGTAGCCTTAAAGGATGGCTTTGAAACTGATACTGCATGGCATGGTTATATCATTTAAAGCCATAATAAGCTTCAGTCATAAAACGATTGTGCTCTGTGATTTACAAGTGGAGTTTAAATAAGGGGGAAAAAAACAAAACATGTACTTGGCTTTTTGCCACCTTCACTTCCATCTTTATAAAAAAGAAAGTTGTTCCTTAAATGCCTTTTATGGAATTTGATTCTGCCATGCTGACAGTACTAAAAGACCAAAATAATGTACTCTGCTATGTAAGTGGCTGAGTAAGACAGCAAATTATGTAGGCCAGGCAGATCACCTGAGAAAGGAAGCCAACACCCAGCTATTTGAGAACCCAAATTTGCAGGATGAAACAATCATATATGTAAATAAACATTTCTGCAATATTACCATTTCCCTAAAAACTGCATTTTTATAAGCAGTTCTATACTGGGAGAACAATTCTATATATAATAGCTCAATACTCTTGTTAAGAGTATTAGCCAACATCTCTAACAATTTAAATTGGTGTGACAGCTGTCTTGATATTATCAGATTTTTTTCTTACAGATTTAACAGAGATTTTTACCTTATAGCAAGCATGGTCAATTGACTTCTAAAGTTCAGTAAGTGATAACCTATTTTAGGTATTAAAGAAGCTAAAATTTGACAAAAAAGTTGTATAAACTTTCACTTCATTTAATGTTGGTTACCAAAAGCTATGAGTTCTTGTTATGTAAGTTACACTGTAGAGGGACACTGTTGGGCCAATGCACATTTATTATTTTAAGTTTATATTCTTAATATCAATTTAGTACAACATTCAAATTTAGACTATTTGGTGTATTCTGTGCAGAATCCTATTAAAATGTTACAAGCACCATTTAATCAGTGAATTATATATAATAGAGCAAAGGAAGCGATCAAACACACAATCACCAGTTCTCTGAGGCCACCAATCACCAAGCTCAGTCACAATGACTAGATAAAAATAATTTTATATTCAAGCAATTAGACTTAGGTTTATTATTACACTAACCAAATACATACAAACTGGCCTAGAAAATATTCAAGGAAACTCAACAATCTTTGGGGTTTCCCCCTTCTTTTTATGTTATTAGTTCTTATGATTTTCAGGATTGATAGAAATTGCATTTATGAACAGAACTTATTTGCTTAAGAAAATGAAAAGACTAGCTACAGACTGAGAGAAAATCTAATACAGGACTGAAATCAAAAGTATATACAAAGAACTTTTAAAATTCAACAATAAGAAAACAACCCCATTAAAAAATTGGCAAAAGATCTGAAAAGACACCTCACTAAAGATATACAGATGGCAAAAAAGCATATGAAAATATGGTTAGCATCATGCATTATCAGGAAATTGCAAATTAAAACAACAGTGAGATACAAGTACATACCTATACAGAATGGCTAAAACCCAAATCACTGACAAAACCAGATGCTGACAAAGATGTGAAAGAACAGGAACTGTTGGTGAGAATGTAAAAGGGTACAGCCAGTTTACTAGACAGTTTGGCAGTTTCTTACAAAACTAAACATACTCTTACCATATGATCCAGGAATGGCGCTGTTGGTATTTACACAAATGACTTGAAAACTTATGTCTATACAAAAACCTGTACACAAATGTTTATAGCAGCATTATTCACAATTGCCAAAACTTGGCTACAGAAGGACATGGAGGAACTTGAATGAAGGAACTAAGTGAAGCAGGCCAATCTGAAAAGGCTACTTACTACTGTATGACATTCTGAAAAAGGCAAAGCCATAGAGACAGTAGAAGGAGCAGTTGCTGCCAGCAGTTTGGAAGGGGTGTGAGAGAGGGAGAGAGGGAAGGATGAACAGGTAGAGCACAGGGGATGTTTAGGACAGTGAAACTAATCTGTATGATACTGTAATTGTGGATACATGTCATTACACCTTTTTTCAAAACCTACAGAATGTGCAACACCAATAGTGGCCTTTAGTTGCAATAATGTATCAACATTGGCTCACCAGTTGTTAATATACTACCACCAATGCAAAATGTTAATAGGGGAAACAGTAGGGGGGAGGAATAGGGAATAGGTGAGAACACTCTGAACTTTCTGTTGCATTTTTCTATAAATCTAAACCTGTTCTAAAAAATAAAGTCTAATACAAACACATCTAATTTTCTAGTTTAAAAAGGTCCTATTCTTCCTTCCTAAATTTTATCTTAATATTGTCTGGTTTACTAACCAGTATTCAATATTAAAACATGACATTGCCGGGCTTGGTGGCTCAGCCTGTAATCCCGCGCCTTTGGGAGGCTGAGGTGAGTGGATTGCCTGAGCCCGCGGGTTCGAGACCCGCCTGGGCAAGCAAGACCTCATCTCTACAATAAATCAAAAAATTAGCTGGGCGTGGTAGCGTGGGCCTGTAGTTCCAGCTACTTGGAAGGCTGAGGCGGAAGGATCGCCTGAGCCCAGCAGGTCGAGGCTGTGGTGGCCGGGAGCAGCCACTGCACTCCAGTCTGGGCGACAGAGTGAGTCTCCAACACAAAAAAAAAAAAAAAAAAAAAAGTGGGCAAAAGACATGAATAAACACTTCTCAAAAGAAGATATACAGGCAGCCAACAGACACATGGAAAAGTGCTCAGCCTCACTAATCATCAGAGAAATACAAATCAAAACCACATTGAGATACCACATAACCCCAGTAAGAATGGCCATCATTAATAAAACAAACAACAACAGATGCTGGCCAGGATGTGGAGAAAAGGGAACACTTGTACACTGCTGGTGGGAATGCAAACTAGTTCAACCTCTATGGAAAACAATGTGGCAATTTCTAAAAGAACTAGAAATTGACCTTCCATATGATCCAGCGATCCCCCTGCTGGGAATATACCCAGAAGAACTCAAATCATTCTACAAAAAAGATAACCTGCCTGCGCATGTTTATTACAGCACAGCACTATACTCAATAGCAAAAACATGGAACCAACCATGCTGCCCATTGAAAGTGGACTGAAGAAAAACAATGTGGTACATATACACAATGGAATATTACACTACACAGTCATAAAGAACAAAATTATGGACTTCGCAGCAACTTGGATGGATTTAGAGTTTATAAAACTCAGTGATTTATCACAGAAACAAAGAACTAGGTACCACATGTTCTCACTCATAAGTAGACCCTGAGCATTTACCATAATACTATAAGGAAGGGATTGTCAGTAGCCAGAAACTGCAGGGAGAAGCGGGGGGGCACATAACATTAATAAGGGTACCCCTGATCTCAAATCAGGCAAAGTAAGGACCAAAGGGAGGCCC
>CAUYQG010154248.1:0-15930 GCA_963574415.1 Tarsius wallacei
TGGGCTCGGTGGCTCAGCCTGTAATCCCGCGCCTTTGGGAGGCTGAGGTGAGTGGATTGCCTGAGCCCGCGAGTTCGAGACCCGCCTGGGCAAGCGAGACCTCATCTCTACAATAAATCAAAAATCAGCCGGGCGTGGTAGCACGCGCCTGTAATTCCGGCTACTCGGAAGGCTGAGGCGGAAGGATCGCCGGAGCCCAGCAGGTCGAGGCTGCGGTGGCAGGGAGCAGCCACTGCACTCCAGTCTGGGCGACAGAGTGAGACTCCAACTCAAAAAAAAAAAAAGTACTTGCTCATTCACTCTAATTACAAGTCCTGGGGTACTAGAAATTAGGAAGCCTGGTGTTCCTGGGGATGGTTCCACTTGGAGGAGGCTTTCTCTGTATCCTCAGATGAGAATATTTCTCTATTCTTTGCCTCTTTGCTGTGGACGCAAGGAGACACAGCCTTCAGTACAACTCAAAGCACCCATCCTCCTAGGCACCCACTCCACTGTCATGTGATGGGAGCCTCCTGCTGAAAATGAGCATGACCATGGTTCTTTTTTTTTTTTTTTTTGAGTTGGAGTCTCACTCCAATGCCCAGGCTGCAGTGACATGCTCACAGTCACCCCAGCATCAACCTGTTAGTCTCAGGCAATCCTTCTGCCTCAGCCTTTCAAGTAGCCAGAACTAGAGGCACACACTACCACATCCGGATATTTTTTTATTTATTGAGAGAGGAGGTCTCGCCAAGTTGCCCGGGCTGTTCTTGAACCCATGGGTTCAGGTAATCCCTTCACCTCGGCCTCCCAAAGTGCTGGGATAACAGGCTTGAGCCACCACGCACAACCATGTCTGTGCTTCTTAATGGCAAAGAATTGGAGAAAGGCAACCATGAAGCCATGAACAGTACATGCCAAACATAGTGAACAACCAGCACCTTCCGAGCACATGCAGAATCATTCCTAGGTGGATTACTAAGGAAGAGATAGGATGGAGGGAGTGCGATTTTAGATCCACAACAAAAGGGATGAGGCAGGAGGTGGGCAAGATGGGCTGGGAACAATTATTCTATCAGAACAATGAAAATATCACATAGGAACCACGGGAATCTGCTGTGGTCTAGGGTGAAAATGTAGAGGAACCAAAAGAGATGCATTGTGGGAAAGGGGCCCAATCCAGAGATTAGAAGTGCTTTGGTGGTCACTGGGGACCCCTAGTCAGGCAAATCCACTTGATCTTTGACTAGCAACCTCTAACCACAGTGAAATAACTATGAACTTAATTTTAGGTTGAATCTACAACTTCGGGAGAAGCTTTTGTTTTGAATCGTTACTCTACAAGGATTTTTAATAATCATTTTTCATATTTTTCATAGTGGCATCAGCTCTACCCAAGTCCACCCTCCACTGATACTAGTATCCCGGGTGCTAGTATGTAGTAGATATTTACTCATGCTTTTTTAAAAATGAAAATTAAACATCAAGCTAGTCATAGCTATCTATGTGCCCAATTTTCCAAGGAAAAAATTCCTACTAACTTACAAATTGGGAAACAACTATTGTGGTGACATTTCCCACCCATCAACCCAAAGTGGCTGTGAACAAATGCTTTGTCCGTTGATGTAGCAATTTTCACAAACAGAATCCTGTGGGGATCTGGAGCTGATTTCCAGTGATACTCACCTTATAACTCCATGTGGAACTCTAAAATGAGCCCCACAGGACATTACTGAGGATGAAGTTATTTACTTACATGGAGGTTTCAATGTGTTTCCAGCAGGAAATAGCAGCCAGCAGTGTTGCTGACTGACTAGCTAACCATCATCTGCAAGTTCCTCCTGTACTGGTATTTTGCAGGCATTTCTGAAAGCCCACACCCATAACCCAGTGGAAAACTCGGGGCCATCTTTTGCCCCATGGTAAATGTCTGGTAGCTGGTTCTGTGGCCCCACAGGACTCAGCAGCAAGTCTGCCAACAGAAATCTCCCCTCATCTCATGCATAGTTTCAGGGGCCACATCTTCCCCATGAATAACCTACCGAGAGTTCTCTCTTTGGAGTTTCCAGAGAATTTGACTTTTTATTCTATTTCACTTGAAATGGAATTTTCCTCTTCTCAGTTCTTCGAGGACAGGTGCCACAGTATAGGTTTCCCCGCCACAATGGCTGACATGGGCCGACTTACAATGCATGCATTGTGATTCCTCGGTGACACTAAGGCTTGCACGCCATGCCTCCCTTCCGCACCCCCTTCTCAGTCCATCCTGGGAAACAAATGCTTGTTAGATGATAGATAAGTCACGCTTTGCTGTTTCTGTCAGATATCATTCACTGGGGGAACGGTAATGTGCCTGATGGAGATACGGTGAATTGCCTGTTTCGTGGCACTAATCTGAAAGCATCCTTGAACTCAATTCAACAGCCCGATTGTCAGACAGTTCTCGAAACCACATGAGAAAGAAAGAGAGCATGGGATTCTTATCTGGGAAGGGCCGCCCTGGAAGGCCATGAGCGTGACGGGCTGACTGACCATCTGGAGGCAGATTAACGCTAGCATGTGAAAAGTGGAAATGCGTTGTTTGGAAGGAAAAAAATTACCTTACTTATTAAATTCACTGACTTTTATGGTTTTCACTCTTTTAGTAGAGTTTTTTTTTTCATTTTGGTTAATGGGATAAATGGTTTTAGCACAAACAAAACAGTAAAGCAGTTGAACTGATCTCTGTCTTTCACTCTTTCCACCCGCTGTCTCTCCCTGCCCAGAGAAGCCAATTGTCCACATCATGTTCTGTGGGGGCCCCAACTTCACTGATCTTTCTCTGAGTTCAGTATCACCTGAGGGAAGGATCTGATACTTTCATTCACGCTAGATGTAAAACTCCATTGGAATGTGAGCTTCATGAGGCATAGGCTTTCTTGCTGTTGTTTTATATCTTGTCTATTTTGTTCATCATCACAAGCACCCAGAACATAGATAATAAATATGAGTTATTGAATGATAAGCCTCCATGTTTTTCCTGTTTCAGAGGTAATGATTTTTCTGCAATGTTTGTTATATATTCTTCTCTCTCTCTCTCTCTCTCACACACACACACAGAGAGAGAGAGAGAGAGAGAGAGAGAGAGAGAGAGAGAGAGAGAGAGAGGGAGAGAGAGAGGGAAGAGACAAGACAGAAAATGAAGAAGAAAAGGAGGAGGAGAGAAAAGAAGACACACACACATACACACACAGAGAGAGAGAGAGAGAGAGAGAGAGACAGACAGACAGACAGACAGAGGGAGGTCATTTATGCTGTCATTTGACCATCTAAAATCAGACATTCTGAAATCCCTCCCTGGCCTGGACATTTCATTTACAGAGTCACCACATAGCTGCCCAGGTATGCACGGCAGTTTGCACAATCATATGTGACAGTCCTGTTTATATAAGTCAATATATCATCTTTCCCCCTTTTTCTTTGACAATATGTAAATTTTCACATGTTTCTAAAAAATAAAGTCCATCACGTTGTCTTGCTAAGCAGTATCAATGTAAAAATCACCGTACTCTTAAGGACACTTTGAGGCACATAAGCACATGACAGAAGCCAAGAAACTGAAGCTTTGCCTTTTTAGGGTTTTTGTCTTTACTTTGGGTTTGGTCAAATTCTTGAACAAAACCTCTGCTCCCTCCTCCCCTTAGCCCCTACTCCTCCCCATCTCTCTCAGAGTGGGAGAGAAGTAAAATAATCAAGTAAGTCTCTGTTCAGAGCAAATTTCCAAAGGAAAGGGTGAAGTGCCATCCTTGTTGCCCCCGAAATACCCATACATTCAGGGTGATTCCTATCTATAGGACAGAAGAAGCTGCTGAGAATCTAAGCGGAGATGGGAAGGAGTCCATACACCTGACAAATAAGCCAACTCTAATTTCATAGGCAATTCCTGAAGATTTAATGTAAGTATCTGTTACACTTCAGTGTGTAACACCATACAGAATATCATGATTTGGTCAGTATATTAGTCAGGGTTTGACAGAGCAGCAGGAGAATACACAGATGTAGATGGATAGATGGATTGATTGATTGATAGATTGATAGATGAGATAGATAGATAGATATGGATATCCAAGCAGTAATTTATTTATTTGTTTGGTTGGCTGGTTGTTTATTTTTAAGAGAGAAAACAGGATTTATTGAGAGGACAGAAAACTTCTCACAGTGGGAGGGGACCCAAAGGGATTGCCCCATTCAGGGATTTATTAGAGGAGTTGGCGCACGTCATTTTGGAGGTTGAGGAGTCTCACAGTAAGCCATTTGCAAGCTGGCTGGCCAGGGAAGCAGCAGCATGGCTCAGTCTAAGTTTGAAGGCTTCAGAACCAGGGAAGACCACAGTGTATCTGTCAGGTAGAGGCCAAAGGCCTGAGAATCCAGGGGGCTACTGGTGCAAGTATTAGAGCCAAAAGGCCAGAGAACCTGGAGTTCTGATGACCAAGGGTGGTGGGAGAAGGGTGTCCCTGCTACAGGAGAGAGAGAGAGAAATTTACCTTTCATCTGCCTTTTTGTTCCACTGGGCCATTAATGCACTGGATGGTGGTGCCCACCCATATTGGGTGAGGGCGGATCTTCAAGTGTCAATCTTCTGGAAATACTGAGAAATCATGCTTTACCAGCTATCTGGGTATTTCATAATCTAGTCAAGTTGACACCTAAAATTAGCTCTCACAGTCAGTCATCTGAGCAACTCACTTACCCCAGGACAAGGCAGAGATGCTAACCTCTTGCATTCTTAATCTAATCCCTTAAGGATGTTACCCTCATCTCTGAACATTCTAAAATCGAAACCTCAGTTCTCTTTCCACAAAAATAGACCTAATTGGACTTTCTAGAATCTTCCCTATTTTAATGAATGAACAAAGCAGACTTATTTACCTTAATTTGAGATAAGAAACCGTGGCTTGTTCATCTGAACATCTAGTCCACCAACCAGAGCTGTACGCATGTTAGAAATACAATAATGTCTAAGAGATGAATGAAAACACTCTCCATTTAGTTACATGGTCTCTTGGACTACCAATGATGTCTTAAAACATGTAACAATCATTCCCATTTTTCTTATTTTTAAAACCTTAATACATTTATTCATCTTAATGGCAGCTTATGTTTGGGGAGTCTGAGCCCCTTTACTTTCTAGAGCAAAAACAGTCTATCTCTACCCGATCTAGAAGGGACTTGGGATCGGGGGTTTGAAGTTACAAACCAATACATGCCTCTTGGTGCTGAGATGCGTTAACACTTGGCAAATCATTGCTTCTTGTTTGTAGGATAAAATTCTCTTTAAAAGGCTCAAAAAGCTTCTTTGACATCAACTAACTTGTAAAAAACACTATTTTGATTAAATTTAAATAAATCAAAAACACGTGGGTTAAATTTCCTTTAAAATACATATGGTTTTCAAAGTAAGAGGAAAAGGTACTTGGCAAAAAGTAGCTTGGGTTTTATTGAATCCAAAACTTTTCAAAAATAGTTTAAGCTGCTTGATGAGCCCAAACCATAGTTATTTAAAATATGATTTTTTTTAAAAAAAAATGAAGGCCAAAAAATATATTTAATAAAAATACTCAAATTCTAACTTTCTATAAAATATTGCTAATAAACAGTCTAATTTTAAAAGAGTTCATATACTTCACTTAATGGATTCAACATACTTAAAGAATTCTTTGAAATTATGACCCGAGAAAACAATATATGGCCTAATACCGCCAACCCTGTTTTTGTGTATAGGTTAACTTTAGTCTCTTCAAAACATGGTGACATGCATTATACAATGGGAAAGTTCCCAGGCAACCTTGATACTTTATGAAATCGTCTATAAAAAGCTATTAGTAGTTATTTTGTTGTCTTTTACCTTTTTTTTCCTTTCAAAAAAGATATTTAATTCATTTTCATTGCTCAGCTAATATTATTCAATTTTTCTTATACTTTTCTACCACTCCCTTTCCCATTCTGTTTTTTTTCCTAGCCAAAGAGTCACAGAATACTTTCTCTAGGAATATATGCATGGTATTAAGGTCATAGATTCATCACCACTCAGGGAGAAAAATGCCTCTGTTTTCTGTGGTCAGTGCCTGTATCAGTCAGTTATTTGTCCAGGTATGGTTAATCAAGTGTGTACCATTTTCAGTGCTGGACTAGGCCTATTGGCTGTGCAAAGAGGGATGTGGTTATTCAATTCCTCACAGGGCTCACTTAGTAAAGTATGAATGGCCCTTTGGGTGAATAGTTCCCGAAAGTAGCAGACAAGTTAATCTGAAGGTAGACTCAGAGTTCTAGTCTTTTCCACCTGCCAACAGCATCCTTTCCTTTAGCTTGGCCCGCCTTTCATCTACTTAGTGAGGTTACTATTGAGAAAGGAAGTTCTTTTTTCTTGGAGAACTGTACCCCTAGGAGAGGCATTTTTCAGATAACATCACTATATATGAATAGTGAGATACACACACACACACACACACATACATATCTACATACGAGTGTGTGTTGACTGAGCTTAAGTTATACTACAGTAATAAATAACCCCCAAATTTCAGTGTTATCAAAAAAAAATCATCTATCACTGGCAGCCTGTAACTTTGAGGCCTATTCTGGGACCTCAAGTGAAAGAACAATCCCCTCCACTTGGAACAATACATAGTCTTGAGAAGAAGGAAGAGACAGAGGGCAGCGTCACATGCGGGCTCTCAAAACCTTTGACCACAAATGGCACACATTATTCTCATCTCACCCACGTCTCTTGAACAAGAGTGAGTCTCCAGACCAAGCTTGGCATCAGCCCATACGAGGAGGGGGTATTTTGAATAATGACATACCTGCTGCACTACACATAGACCCAGTTATGGTTTCAGAGTAGACATTTGATCCATGGCATATTTTAGGTCTATTCTTCAAAGGGTTGGCTAATCTATATCTAAAAATGACACAAAAGTCTCCCTTCGGGATATCCGAGTGAAGAGCTGCTGAGCTGTCCCTGACACTTTTGTGTAGGGAGAGGTTTCTTTTCAGCAGCTGCCTTCCTACCGTGTCCTAATTGTCCTATAACACAATGTCAGTGTGTGAGATTTTGCATTTGTTATCTACCATACCTTATCTAAGCGTTAATTTTTCTCTCAAGAGGCTTACATTTCATTAGCATAGAGTCAACAAAACCCTAGACTCAAAACAATCTCTACTTTTTCAATCTTGCTAATTTAAATTTTCTCCTTGAGAATCGTTTATATACCTAAACTGAACTTACTTTATGTTTACATTACTTCTTAGATACTTCAGTGAGGTTCTTTTACTAAAGCAATGAAAAATATCCTTTTTCTGTTTTCCCATAACTCAGCAAGGCTTAACTAATTTTTTTCATTTGCCTTGAAAAAAAAAATCATCTTTTGGCTCAAACCAAGCATGGAAAATTTTAGCCCCAAAGGAACATTTTGAAAGACAGTTGTATAAACAACAAAAAAGGGACTTAGATTAGAAAAGCTTTCTCACATTTAACTACAACAATGCCAGCTAATGTGGGGTCACAAAATAAATATAGAGAATATTCATTTGTTCTTCGTTATAATAATTAAAATAGCTGGCAATGTATGTCATTATAATAATAATAATAAAGTAACTCACTTTTATCACACACTTGCCATGTGCCAATACTGGGCACACCATATCATTTAATCTTCACATCAATCATATGAGGTAGGTACCATTATTGTCCTATTTTATGAAAATAAAACACAATAAAACAAAAACAGAGACTTAGAAGGGTTATAAATACAATCAAGATCACAAAGTTAGTAAATGACTGAGTAGGTCTAACTAGTTATATAATCCAAAGCCAAACATTCTCCCAGTGGTCCCTGAACATCATCCCTGTAGCAGCAACAGTGACATCTGGGAACCTGCCAGGAACCCACATTCTCAGGCCCCCCAGCTGACCTAGCAATCAGAAGCTCTAGGAGTTGGGCCCAGTAATCTGTGTTTTAACAAGATAAGCCTTCCAGATCATTCTGAAAGTTTGATAAGCATTCATTACCCCATGCTTGCTCCAGCAATTTTTTTAACTATAAAGATGTAGGGTACAATTCAGGGTTAGGTATACAAACATTGATTTTGCAGGTACCCTTGTTGATGAGGTATGCCCATCCCTTCCCAGCAGTTTCCCACTATTGCCAATTCCTTTCTTATAGTGTTATAATTGTTCAAGTTCCACTTATGAGTGAGAACGTATGGTACTCTGCTTTTTGTTTCTGTGATAGATCACTGAGTATGATCGACTCTAAGTTCATCCAAGTTGCTGCGAAGTCCATATGTTTGTCCTTCTTTATGGCTGCATAATAATATTCCATTGTGTATATGTACCACTTTTTTTAATCCAGTCCGGCTACGATGGGCAACATTGTTGGGTCCATGTTTTTGCTATTGTGAATAAAGCTGCAACAAACATATATGTGCAGGTATTTTATTTGTAGAATGATTTGAGTTCCTCTGGGTATATTCCCAATAGTTCCTCTGGGTCATATGGAAAGTCAATGTTTAGTTCTTTTAGAAATCACCATACTGTCTTCCAAAGAGAAATTTTTTTTTACTAAAACATTTACCTTTCTTCTTTTTTCTTTTTACTTTTTTATTAAAGTATAGCATCCACACAGTAAAGAGTGTGAAATACATTATCTCCTGGTTTGGGCATGTTTAGGAATTTTTGTTTGCTGACTGATTATTATGGACGTTATGTCACTTAGAGCTGGGTTTTGTTGTCTTTCTTTAAAGAGTGTTGAATTTCTTCAGAGAGATTATTAGGTTATTTGCATTTCAGTTTGATTCTTATGAGACTTGTTTTAAAGAATTTTTAAAGTGCACTGAGAGTAGCTATTACTGTAGAATTAGTTTAGCTCTACTACAAAATGTGTGATCCTTCCTTGATCTCTACTAAATGCCCTGACCAACCAATAAGGAATCTCCAATTCGGCTGATGGGTACCAAGTCCTGTGTGATTCTAAGCAGTTTAGCTAATGGATCTGTTGTTTTTTCCCTGAGCTGAGAGTTTTACCCTATGGGTACAGGTCTTAGTATTCTACAAAAATGCAAGGGGAACCCTACGGCAATTCCTGAAGCTCTTTTTCTGTTTAGCTGCCTCTTCTCTGGAACTCTCCCCTGCAACTCCAGGAACTTCTGATTCTCTGAACTCTCATCTCTGTCTCCTCCACTCAGCAAGGCCACTGTGCTTCCTCTGACATCTTTCCTCCTGTCCTGCAGCTCAGAATGTGCCTCCAAGCAGTCATCTGAGGTGATCGGTTTATTTATTTTTCTTCTCTTGGGGACCACAGTTCTGCACTGTCTGTTGTTCAGTGACTGGAAAAAAAAAGTTGTTTATGTATTTTGTCCAGTTTCCCATGTGCTTTAGGTGAAAAAGTAAATCTAATCTCTGTTTATCATGGTCACTAGAGAAATTTCACAACATATTTTTTTAATTGACAAGGTAATTCTAAAATTTATTGTGAAAGCCAAAAACAGAATAGTCAATATAATTTTGAAAAAAGAAGAACAAATTGGAAGACTTATGTTGCCTCACTTCAAAATGTACTACAAAGCAGCAGTGTGGTATTAGTATAAGAATAGATTATGCATTCTCAAGGGGAGTGATATCTCTCCCAAGGGGACGGAAATTGGTTCTTGGAGGGAAAAAACTTGTATTCTTTTCATGTATCAAGCACATATATACACACAGCACATAAACAGACGTGTCTCTCTGATATTGAAATTTATGGGGGAAGGGAGAAACGACATTATTCTCAACAGGAGTTGCTGGGGAAATTGAATATCCACACGCGAAAGAATGAAGTTGGGTCCTTACCTAACACTATATACAAAAATTAACTCAAAGTGGATCTGTGACCTAAATGTAAGGCCTAAAATTGTAAAACTCTTGAGTCAAACTTTATGGTGTTGACTTTTGCAATGATTTCTTGGCTGTGACACCAAAGGCACAGGAAACAAAAGAAAAAAGTAGGCAAATTGGACTTCTTGAAAACTTTCTAAAATTGTACATCAAAGACTCAGAGTAATCCACAGAGTAAAAAGACAGCCCACAGAATAGGAGAATATATTTGCAAATCCTATGTCTTTTAGGGGATAAATATCCAGAATATGAGGGAATCCCCCCGCAAAACCTGAATGATCTTTTGGAGGGTGAGTTCCTTGTAGTACAGGCTTCCCCTGCTAGGTGAGTGCGCTAGGAATCCATCGGCATCCATGGACCAGCTAGCATTGTTGGGGGAGGCTGCGTTCAGCTTCAGTTAATTTTTTTTTCTGAAGATTCTTTCAACATATTTGCCCATTTCATGATTTATCAGTGCACTTGTCCACACTGTGCTAGTTTTCTATTAAAAATGGCATGACCCCTAAGCCCTACGCTCCCTATTTACCAGGTCTCACCCCAAGCAACTTTTGTTTGTTTCCCTGGATGAAAAAAGTCCTCAAAGGGAAACATTTTCCCAATATGGAAGAAGCGAAACAAAAAAATGGCAGAAGCACTAAAAGTCATCAAAATTGACAAATTTAAAAATAGTTTTGAGCAGCGGAGAAGTATCTCCATATGTGTATTGCCTCAAACAGAGAGTACTTTGAAGGTGACTGAAGTTTAAACATGTAAGAATAAATACACAATTTTTTATAAATAAATTCTAGTTTTTGAGAGTCCCCTTTCGTATATAGAGTACTAAATCTCAACAACAAAAAACAAACAATTCAAAAATGGGCAAAGTTCTTGAATAAATGTTTCTTTAAAGAAGATACAGATGAATAATAATCACATAAAATAACACATCTGTTTGATTTTGTGTATATGCATGTTCAGGAAAGACGGAAACAAAGAGCAGAGCAGGGTCCCCTGGAACTGAAAGCAGGGAGTGGTGACTGATTGCAAGGGGGAATGAGGGAACTTTTTGGAGTGAGCAAAATGTTTTATACCTTGATTTGTAGTGGTGTATACACTGGAGCATACTGTGTCATAGTGTACTGAAACGTGCACTCAAAACATGTGCATCTTATTACATATTAATTTTGCCTCAATAAAGTTAATTTTTTACCCCCCCAAAAAAGTCTGCTGGGATTGCATTGTATCTGTAGGTAACTTGGGAAAGACTATGTGTCTCAAAAACTTGGAGTCTTCTAACCTACAAGATGGCTTCTCCCTCCACTTATTTGGCTCTTCTTTAATTTCTCTCAGAAAAGTTTTATCATTTTTAGAATAGGTTTCCTATATCTTTGTTAGATTTTCTAGATACTTGATGTTCACTAGATACTTGATTTATGTTGCTATCATAAATGGTATCTTTAACAAATCCTTTTCCAATTGTTTGTTGCTATGCTTTTGTTTGATTTTTAACTTGCAAATCTGTGGAGTACTATTGATATGAGAAAGAAAGTTTTAAATAGGTATAGTAGCACCATTTCAAAAACATGGATGAAGAGATGTGGCTTTAAGATGCATTTCAGCAGACATTATACATTGTTTTTCTACAATGTCCGCTAGGCTTTCAGCTCATTTGCTGCCAGAGTATATTAGGCCACAACATTTAGCATAGTGAGGTGGCCTCACTCTATAAGCTCCCTCCCTTTATCTCCTTTCAAGAAGCAGTTTTCCACTCATCTGCTCTGAATGCAGCTCCTTAACAGCTTCTAGCTGCAGCCCTTCGGCATTCTCCTTGGCTTTGGGCTGAGGCCGTAGTCATCCTGGAAAATCCTCCACCAATGATTGAATGTGGCAGGGTACGAAGGCCTAGCCACTCCTGCCCAGCTCAGTGATCTTTGTTCTGGCATTCCCTGTTGAGTCTACCAGGACTTTGATGGATGTCTATCATGGTCTGTGGTTCTTTCTGCTGAATTCCACCTCCTCAGGCCCATTTCTTTCACAGAGGTCAGAACCGCCATGCAGCCTGCAGGCCTTCCCTGCCCACTTCTGCCTCCTTCCTCCTTTACCTTCCACAAGCAAACCTCCTCCCCTCCCTCGCCCAAGACTGGCTACATGTACTCCACTCCACCTCAGCACTGCTTCTTGGAGGACACAACTGACAACTTCCCAGGATGTCTGAAGAAATTAAAATCTTTTCCTCAGTAATCCTTGCTGTCATGCCCACCACATTACAAACACTCCTCAAACACTTGGAAGTAGCTTTCCATTTGTTTTAAAATAAAAACTCTCCCCCTTCTTAAGTATTTGTATCCAGCCACAGCATATCCCGCCTCTGTTCTGAAGACACCTGTGTGAGACTCTACCTCTTTTTTTTTTCCAGAAGGATGATCTGAAGGGCCCTTGTGTGTGAGTGACAGATCACATCCAACATCTTTGTCTTGCACACGGATCCTTAACTGTCTTCCCAAAGACCATGTTGTCTTTTACCCATGAGTCAGTTTAACTGCATAGCCCCCAAGTTAATATATTTGCCCATCATGCTGCAAACCACTCTCTTGTTGGCTGGGAACACTGTTGAGTTTTTAATCTCTCATCGTAGGAAGGTTTTATAAAAATAACAACAACAAAAAAACACCACCAATTCTTTATGCTTGGTTTGAGTTGCAAGGCTAAGATTAAGAAAGAAAAAAAAAATACGATTTTCTCTTCAAAAGTTCTTTCTTTAATGGAATATGTTGTTTGAAGGCTCTTGTCCAAGTCTCTGGGGTCTGCAGCAGTAAAGGGTTTCTGGATTTCTCATCTCTTACTGGTTTTCTGAGAATGCCGAGATGTATAGTGGTTCTTATTTAGACTCTAACAACATTGCCATGCTCTCCTTCCATTCCTGTGTGGTCTTTTCAGGAAAGGGTAATTGCCCTGTGGCTTCCCCACTACAATTCATTCATCCAACAAATGTTTATCCAACGCCTACCACGCACCAGGCATTTTAATGCATATTTCATTTTATTAGACAAAATAAAATGAAAGAGCAAAATTAAAGCAAAGCAGAAACATCATGTGAATTTGAAGACTTGGAATAAAAGAGATTTTTTGTTTTGTTTTATAGCAATAGGTCAATGGGAGTTTATAGAAAGGTGGTGGTGGGGGAAGGGGGAACTAAAGTTAAATCGGCTGTTCTCTTAAGCCTCGGTCATGTGGTAGGAGCATCACAAACCTCCCCTACACAAACTGAGCTTCTGCCAAGCCTCCTTTCTCACAAGCCCCTTGTTTTAGTGAATCTCAATCCTGTTCTTTCAGCTGCTCTGGTAAAAATCCTTGGTGTTTTCCTCAACTCTTCTCTTTTACCCCATATTCAGTCTACTGGGAAACCCTATTGACTCTACCTCGAAAAAATATCCAGAATCCAACCACTGCCCATCATATTTCTTACTACAGTCCAGTCCAAACCACCATTATTTCTCACCTGGGTTACTGCAATATCTTCTTTGCTAGTTGGAGTTCTAAGGAGACAGAACGAATAGAACCCAGGGGCAGACACAGGAGAAGGGATTTATTAGGGGAATTGGCTCACATCCTCCTCATGGAGACTGAGAAGTCTCACAGTAGGCCATCTGATGCTGGAGGGAAGCTGGTAGCATATCTTAATCCAAGTTCAAAGTCTTCAGAACCGGGGAAGCCCGTGGTATAACTCACAGTCCAACGTCAAAGACTTGGGAACCCAGGGTGCCACTGGTGGAAGCGAGGAAGTCCAGAGGCCAGAGAACCTGAAATTCTGATGTACAGGGGGAGGAAAGAAAGAGAATTTGCCTTTCTTCTGCCTTTCTGTCCTATCCAGGCCCCCAACCATTTGGACGATGCCTGTCCACTTGGAGAGTGGCTCTTCCTCGCTCAGTCCACTGACTCACCTGCCCATCTCTCCCAGACATGCCCTACAGACACAGAAAGAGATCATGCTTCTCCAGCTATCTAGGCATCCCTTAATCCTGTCAGCTTGACAAGGAGAATTAACCATCATGTCTTCTAACTGGGTCTCCTGCCCCTGCTCCTAGCACTTGCAGGCTATTTTTAGGAGTACCCAGCATGCTCAGGGCTACTCCTCTGCTTAAAATGTATTGCCTCCCATCCCTAAGTAAAAACCAGAGTCAAAGCCCTTCCGATGACATTCAAAGGTCTCTGTGATCTGCCCTTGTTGTCACTCTGATCTTCTCTTCTATTACTCTTCTAGTAATCCTTCCCTCTGCTACACTGACCACCCAGCACGCACTTGTACAGGGCCTTTGCACCTACTAATTCTTCTGCCTGGAATGCTCTTCCCCTAGAGATCTGCATGGCTTTCTCCCTTGACTGTCAGGCCTTACTCAGATGTCACTTCTCCAAGGATGTCTTCCTTAGCCATTCTATCTAAACTTGCATGCACCTTCACACCTCCCCTGCCACCACCCACATATACGTCCTGTCTTTGTTTCTTTTTCAGTTTTTCTCTTTAGCACTGAGTTTTACCTTGGTTTAGTCCTGTTATGTCCAGCACCTAGAACTGTTTTAGCACAAAAACATCTGTTGAGTGAATGAATCTAAGATAGTATTAGCAAAATTCCAGGGTGGAATGTACTTTGCTTTTTGTTGTTGTAGTACTTCAAGTTCAAAATTACTCTTTTGTTTTTGCTTTTAAACAAAATCAAAACAATGCTTTAGTTTATACATATAACACCTTAATTTACATATCTATCTTTGAAAGGCTCTCCTACCAACCAGGTGCCATAGCTAGAAGCCTACTTTTTAATTTTATTTAATTTTAAAGATGTGGGGTACAATTCAGGGTTAGGTATACAAATGTTCATTATACAGGGACCCTTGTTGATGAGGTGTGCTCCTCCCTTCCCTGGCAGTTTCCCTCAACTACCAATCCCATCCCCCCTCCCCTGGCAGTTTCCCACCACTGCCAATTCCTTTCTTATAGTATTATGATAATTGTTGAAGGTCCGCTTATGAATGAGAATGTATGGTACTCTGTTCTTTATTTCTGTGATAGATCACTGAGTGTGATAGACTCTAAATCCATTCAAGTTGCTGCGAAGTCCATGTGTTGGTCCTTCTTTATGCCTGCATAATATTCCATTGTGTATATGTACCACATTTTTTTTTATCAAGTCCAGCTTCGATGGGCAGCATGGTTAGTTCCATGTTTTTATTATTGTGAAGAGAATTGCAACAAACATGCATGTGCAGGTATCTTTTTTGTAGAATGATTTGAGTTCCTCTGGGTATATTCCCAATAAGGGGATTTCTGGGTCATATGGAAGGTCAATTTCTAGTTATTTCAGAAATTGCCACACTGTCTTCCAAAGAGGTTACAGTAGTTTGCATTCCCACCAGCAGAGAAGCGTTCCTTGTTCTCCACATCCTCGCCAGCAACTGTTGTTGATTGTTTTATTAATGATGGTCATTCTTACTGGGGTTAGGTAGTATCTTAATGTGGTTTTGGTTTGCATTTATCTGATGATTAGCTAGGCTGAGCACTTTTTCATGTATCTGTTGGCTGCCCATATATCTTCTTTTTAGAAGTATCTATTCATGTTATTTGCACACTTTTTAATGGGCCTGTTTGTTTTTTTCCTTTCGGCACGTTTGAGCTCCTTGTAGATCCTGGATGTTAGGCCTTTGTCAGATATACAGTTGGCAAATATTTTTTCCCATTCTGTAGGCTGTCTCCCTGCTCCCTTGATGGTTTCTTTTGCTTTGCAGAAGCTCGTCAGTTTGACGAGGTCCCACTTGTCTATCTTATTTCTTATGGTATGGGCACTTAGGGTTTTGATCAGAAATTGGTTGCCAGTTCCAATTTCCATAAGGGTGTCTCCTGCATTTTCTAAGATTCTTATAGTTTGAAGTTTCATGTTTAGGTCTTTGATCCATTTAGAGTTAATTTCTGTGTATGGTGATAGGTAGAGGTCTTGTTTCAATCTTCTGCATGTGATCAGCCAGTTTTCCCAGCACCATTTACTGAACAGGTTCTCCTCTCCCCAGTG
>CAUYQG010154250.1:0-10149 GCA_963574415.1 Tarsius wallacei
AGCATGGTTGCTTCCAGGTTCTTGCTATTGTGAACAATGCTGCAATAAACATACGTGTGCAGGTATCTTTTTTATAGAGTGATTTGTGTTCTTCAGGGTATATTCCCAGTAGGGGGATTGCGGGGTCATACGGGAGGTTGGTGTTTAGAACTTTTAGGAATCGCCACACTGCTCTCCATAGAGGTCGCACTGGTTTACACTCCCACCAACAGTGTAGAAGTGTTCCCTTTTCGCCACACCCTCTCCAGCAACTGTTATTTTTTGAGTTATTGATAATTGCCATTCTGACTGGAGTTAGGTGGTATCTCAGTGTGGTTTTGATTTGCATCTCCCCGATGATTAGGGGATTCATTTTTTTGTGTGAGTGCACATGTTCTAATTTTAGGTTATGATGATAGTTGCAAAACTGCATATAAATACTAAAAACTATTGATTTGTATACCATAAACAGGCCATTTTTGTGCTATGTGAATTCAGCCTCAATGATGCTATTAAACACACACAAAAAGAACGCAATTGGAAGATTAGGTAATACCTATGTTACCTTTCCTGATGGCAAAATCTGCTGGTGTTTTATGAGAATATTTTATATTTAAATGGATTAACTGCTTTCTTTCTCACCACAGTCCCCACTATTTCTTCAATTAACTCTCAACCCTGAGGCCAACGTCCAGTTGCTATTTATCATTGCTTTTGTGCTGTTGTTTTCCTCACAGTAAAGAGAAATATTTAAATTTTTTGCTATTCATGTCTCCAACAAATACCTAAGAACATACCCCATCACTTGCACAATTTTAGATGCAGCTAAAAATGAATCATATGTTCTATGATTAGTGAGAAATGGCCTCATTTTTCTGTGGCCTCCAGTCTACCTTGATGATTTTGCCTTGCCTGCCTTGCTTCTAAAGATGGCAGCCTGTGATTTAGAGTTCTCCCCAAGGAGTATGGGAGAGTAGGAGCATGGGTATATTCTACCAGAATGCCCCAGTTCCATCATACCTGTTGTGCATGGCCAGCGTGCAGCCTGGGCTCTTGGTGGTCAGATGCGCTGATGTATCATCTGACTTGCTGGTGTTCAGGTCTTGCCCATGTTAAACATTGTGAAGGTCACCTCTGACGTGTGCCTCACGCATGGTGGAGTTGTAAAGGCAGACCAGAGAGACCTCAGGATGTGATGTTCACACAGATAGGTATCAATTTTTCAGTACTTTCCCCAGGCTGCTCTTGCCTTCCCTTGAAGGGTTTTACCTGGCTTCTGTTTCTGATGGTTTGCCCTCACTATTTTAATGGAAAATCCAATAGTAGAATGATAAAGGAGAAGTCCTACATTCTAATATTCTAATATTCTCTCCCTGCACCTCTCTCGCTCTCTCACATCCATCTATCTATAAATATATATTTTAAACCCCAACATCAGTTACAGATGGCAGGACAGTAGGAGGCGACATATGTACTTATAGATACGATGTGAAACCCAAGTTCAGGATAAGACATAGGCGTTGAATTTTGTTTCTTCCACTTACTACTAAGTACTGTGGTAAGACATGTACTTATCTAAACCTTGACTGTGTCAACATAGAATGGGAACAATCATATCTCTTTGTATTATTATTTTATAATGAATAACTTTGAAGCAGCTTAAACAAATGGGAGAAATATTTTGCAGGATTGGGTTTTTGTTGTTGTTGTTGCCACAAGCAGGAATAAGACAGGCAGGCACTGGATTCAGGCTGTGTGGCACTGGCTGTCTCCTGCTCAGGTCTGTTTCCTCTTCTCTCTGACCAAGGCTCTGCTCTCCAGCTGTGCCACGGCTACAGTACAAAACAGGGAAGGCTGCCTTGGGTCTCCCAAATAATGTGTCTTCTCTGTTCTATTCTGAGAGTTGAATCTCTTGGTCCCAATTCCAAATTCTCAGGAAAGTGACTGGTAGATCTACGTGGGTCTAAGTGCACGCTTGAGGTCCAACCACCTATAACTTCAGCAGTAGAACTTGATATAGCAAATACGGTCATTGGAAACCCATCCTGATCATGTTGTGGGTTGGTGGGGAAAAGAACAACATGAAGAAAAAAATAGTCATTGTGAGCTGAACACATATCCAAAAAGATAATGCATAACTTTAAAAAGAAACTGTATTCTCATTATCTTTAAGGTGAGAAAACTGAAGTCAGTAAATTTGGGAACTGACTTAAAGATGAATCAAGTTGACTGGAGAATTACTGTGATTCAAAATTCTGTGAAATAAAACCCAAACCTTTTGAAAAACATCTAGAAAGGAGACTTTTTAAGAATGCAAATATGTTTGGTGCTTGACATTTATTTCATTTTGAAAATGAATCTGGTCAACAAATCAAGTTATTTTCCAACTAAATATATAATTCATGCCCATTAATCTTGAAAGGTTCCTGCTCTCCTTATTTTGTAAAAAATTAGCCATGTGGATAGTCAGCACTTAACCTGTGGTTTTCATCTTTTTTCACCCCATTTTCAAAAACTCTTATAACCCTTTCCTTATACAGAATTCATCATAGAGAAGTTAGAATTTACCTCTCTCCCTCCTACTCCCTTTTTCTCTAAAGAAACATTTTTTTAAGTCTTCATAGTAACTTGGGATATATGGACATATGGTCTTTCTGTGACTTTACATTAGGTCACTAAGAAATAAAAACACTTAGAATTTCACTTACTCTTTTCTCATTATATAATATTGAAATGAGAAATGAGGAATAAAACAGAGAAATAATTTTCAGATAAAAAGAAATCTACTTTCAGCAATTTCATTTCAATAAATTCATCATAAAATAGTAAAATATAATGTTCTAAATTACTATATATTTATGCCTTTGTTATAGCATTATTTACAATAAGAAATTCTGAACCAGTTTTAATGTCCAAAATATAAGGGTTTAGTTGAATCAATTATGGTATACTTTATTCAATGAGCTAGTTTGTATTTTAAAAGGTACATGACCAAATAGTGCATACAAAAGTGTAATCATAACTTTATGAATTGAGTTTTGTATTAGACACATACATATATGCATGTATATGTACACATATAAATAAAATATGTATGTGTATGTGGCATATGATTGGTGAATATACAACAAAAAACTAACAATGATCCAGTGATAGTATGGATAAATATTTTCTTTCTCCAAAATGTTCTGTATTTTCAGAATTTTTTGTAATCAACATGCATTATTTGTATAATCTGAAAAATAAAGAAAACAAATTTGGTTAAAACTTAACAAAAAGAAGGCTGGTATGCTGTTTTTGTATATAACAGTCTTATAATTTCCTTCTAATATGCAAGGGATGAAAACTTAGTATCATTTTATACAAGCTTAAAATAAAATAGAAATGTTGGAACAAACTGAGTAAATATATATCACAACAAGTGCAATCAGAATCATCAGGTGCATCACTCTGCACATGGAACTCAGAACAGATCACAAGATTATGTAGCTCCATTTGTTATTTGCAATTCTTATGAACCTGTCATCTAATTTCTCAAAGGAATTTTCATTCTGTAATGCTTCCATTCCCATAGTGCCTTATTTCCAACAAAAATAGTAAGAGGGCATTATTAGGCCCATTTCCTTTGCTTTTTTCCTTACCTGAAAGGAAAAATAATTAAATATCTTTTCCTTAATCTGATTCCTCTTATCTCTAGGCATTTTCTAGGATGTCAAAAGTGGTCTTAGAATCAATTTTCTGGGATGACAACTTCCAGTAATGAATTTCTCCAAACTCAAAGATTTTTCCATTTTTTAAAAAAATTAAAGTTTGGGCCAGACATTTTTTATTTATCTTTTAATAGTTCATTGTTAAGTTATTGAAATGCTATTAACAGGATATAAAGGTTAGAGACTCAGTCAGACAATGGGAGATTATAGAAAAAGCGAAAGCGCAACTCTTTTTCTCAATCATTTTTCATTTAAAATTATGTGTGACTTCTTTAGCAGGCTATCAGAGTACTCAAAAGCACACACACACACACGGGTGTGCGTGTGCGTGTGTATGTGTGTGTGCATTCGTGTTTCTATACATTCCCTGGTTGGAAATGTGTTCAATGTTTATGTTCTAGCAAAAAGGCAAGCTTCATGCAAGAAAGAACGAGTCTTGTTTTGGACACTCCATTATCTTTTGTCTTTGGAGCAGTGAGTGGCACAGAGGACATGATTCATATGTATTTGCTAAATTAGATTTTTAAGGCAAAGGTAAATAGTTAGTCAATTAAAGTGTTTCTATGTATCTGTATCAAAAAAATCTTACGTTGTTTTAATTTGCCTCAATTTTTGTGAACCAATATGCAGGCTACATTGTTCAGAAAATGTAGAACACCACCAATGTATTTTCTTTTTTATTTAGAACAATTTTAAACTTAGATAAAAGCTTATTACAAGGATCTTTTTACCTTAAATCATTTGAGTAAGTGGCTTACATGCTATTCCATTATCACCTAATATTTTAGTGTGTGTTCCCACAAACCAGAACATTACTCTACATAACTGCAATACAGCCATCGAACTCAGGTCATTAACATTGATATATTGCTACTGTCTAGTCCATGCACCCCATTCACATTTCTCCAATGTCATTTATAAACAAATATTCCAATCCAGGGCCACAACATTGCACTGAATTGTCATGTCTCTTTAGTCCCCTCCAAATTGGAATAGTTCCTCAGTCTTTTGTTTTTTTCATTTTCATGACATCAATTTAAGAGTTTGGAAATTTAAAGATGATTTATTTTTTACAATGTCTTCCAATTTGAGTTTGATATTTTCTCATCACTTGATTCAGGCTATGCATTTTGGGCAAGAATGTCACACATATGATGTCTGTGTACTTCTCACTGTACTCTATAAGATGCTTGATTATGATTTATCTCATTATTGTTGACATTCATTTCAGTCATTTCTAGTTTTCTGCAATGGAAATTACTCTTTTCCTTTTGCAATTAATATGCATGTAGTGGCAAGGTATCTTGAGAAAATTTAAATATCCAATTCCTCATCAAACTTCTACTAATCAGTTCTATATCTATTGCTATTTCTTAGTTGAATTATTACTGTGATGGTTATTAAATGATGAATATCAAATTCTATTATTCTCTCTACATTTATTAGTTGACATTGGTGTATAAGAAGTAGACTTGTGCGATCCCATTTATTTATATTAGTGCAATCTCAGTGATTCATAATTTATTCAATGGGTATAATTTATTGTTATTCATTTTCATACTGAAATTGATTTGACTGGTGGGAGCCTTATCAAGTTAACATCAGTTTTATTACTCATGTCTGCCAGTCTGGGAATTTTCTTACTTTTCTGACACAAGGCATTATTTTTTCATCTAATTTTACTCCTGCTCCAGCCCTGGCATCATCCCTTATACTAAGAAATTTTACGATCTTTTAGTAGAGAATGGTGTTTAGAAACCAAGATCTGGGAACTAGATGTGCTGATTACTTTTGGTTTGCCATTACTTACCCAGATCTATCAGAGAACAGAGTCTACACACACACACACACACACACACACACACACACACACGATTCTATAAGCTTTTCTCCCTTTTCATGTGTATAACCCCTTTTTTCAACAGTAATAAACTTGGCCACTGTTATCCTGAATATATTCACTCATTGAATTAATTAATATTCCTCCTATGTAACTAATCTTCCCTGCCCTTTCTGTTTGGATGTCCATTCTTACCTTGCTTAGTCTCTGAGACTTCATTGCCTGGCCTTCATTGTAACCCCTACCTCTGAGCATCCTCTACACCTACTTCAAGCTCTTGATTATCAAATATTTGTATCATTTAGTGTGGTACTCACTCACTCTTTTGAAGACAGAAGAAAGCAAAGTGAACAACATGAACTTGGTGTCTGCTCACATTGAACCTGTCCTCTATCTGGAAAGTACTAATTTAGTTTTGAATTTTTAATTGTTTTTTAGTAAGCACAAAACTTCACCAGACAATCATAAAACCATAATGAATTTAAAGGCCAAAATAGGCAGAAACATTATAAACAGATTCAAATTTAGGTTAACACTAGAGATTTTTCCAAGCATAATAATTATTTAGAAAAAAATTTCAAAAAATTATGGGTTAGTTGAATAATTATGATCTGTAAGTGTTATTCATCACTGTCTAGAATATATATCAGAATTATCAGAATACTAACTTATTTGAAAATTTCCTTTTTTTCAATTAAATCTTCATGTCAAACTTCACTTGGATAAAAATTCTTTAAGTGAAATATTTTCTAGAAACCTAAATTATAAAATGCATACAGGTAGAGATGCCGTGTGTGAAGTGGGAGTGAGTTCTGGGACTCTTCACTCATTTTCTTTTCCTTCTGGTGCAATCCATGGAGCAACCCTGCAGAACTTAGTTTGGAAATCCTGGTTTACATAAATGCCCCACTTTTCCTGCCAGCCTTCTGATAAACTACATTATTTTTTGTGGTCAACAAATAATTACTGAACATCTTTTCTGTGCCTACTATTTCACTTTCATATCACCAAGTTTGCAGACTACCACAAGTAAGCAGACATCAAAAACAAACACCAAGATGTTTCTAGACTGGTAAGAAGATATGAAGAACACACACAGCTGCGAGAAAGCATTATGGCAAACTTCAGCATTTTAAAATAGCATGGTCTGAAGGACCTCCATAAAGTGGTGGTATTGAAGCTGAACTCTAAATAATGTAGATCCAGATGTGGGGATGGTGGGCAGAAGTGATAATATAATTTTAGACAGAGGGAAAGGCCTGCATAAAGGAACTGATACAGGAAAAACTGGGGCATTTTCAAGAACCTAAAGGAGGCCACAGTGTCTAGAAAATATTTATCAAGAATAAGAAGAGAGGTTGCAGTGCGGAGGGAGCCATTTCTTGCAGGGCTTTGTTTAGTAGTTGATATAGTTTGGATTGTTCCCTCCAAATCTCATGTTGAAGTGTGATCTCCAGAGTTGGAGGTGGGGCCTATGGGAGTTGACTGGATCATGGGGACAGATACCTCATGAATGGGTTGGTGCCATTCTTGTGGTAATGAATGTATCTTTCTATTAGTTCACTTGAGAACTGTTTATTTAAAAAAACCTGGCACCACCACCTTCTCCTCTTATTCTGCTTTTGCCATGTGACATATCTTCTTCTTTGCCTTCTGCCATGAGTATAAGCTTTCTGAGGTCACATCAGAAGCCCAGAAGATACTGGCACTATGCAGAACTGTGAGCCAAAATAAACCTCTTTCCTTATAGATTACCCAGTCTCAGATATTTCTTTATAACAATGCAATATGGACAAATACAGGAGTTCGGATTGTATTCTTTTTTTTATTTTTAGTAGAGATGGTGTCTCTCTATGTTGCTCAGGCTGGTCCTGAATTCCTGTCCTTAAACCATCCCCCTGCTTTGGCTTCTCAAAGTGCTGGGATTACAGGTAAGAGCCACCATACGTGGCCTCGATTTTAAAGATGTGGAAGGCCGGGCTCGGGGGCTCAGCCTATAATCTCATGCCTTGGGAGACCGAGGTGAGTGGATTGCCTGAACCTGCGGATTCGAGACCCGTCTGGGCAACTTGGCGAGACCTCATCTCTACAATAAATCAAAAAATTAGCCGGGCGTGGTAGTGCGCGCCTATAGTTCCAGCTACTTGGAAGGCTGAGGCAGAAGGATCGCCGGAGCCCAGCAGGTCGAGGCTGCGGTGGCCGGGAGCGGCCACTGTACTCCAGTCTGGGCGACAGAGTGAGACTCCAACTCAAAAAAAAAAAAAAGATATGGAAGGATTCTTCATTGTATGAGTTTTGGTGATCAGAGCTCACCATCTGCCTGCTTCCCCCAGTAAAGTTCTTGCTCTCTCGTCTACTCACAGATAGATGTGTGTGACACAGAATTATGACTTAGTAAGTCATATGCTCCTTCCCAGAACTTTGGAGTTGGAGGAAGAGGGCTCAGGAGAGTAAAGAATTCCTTCTCACAGCATAGTCCTATTCATATGGCTGTGCTTGTGCGGTGACTGTGACAATGGTCCTGCAGGGCTTGTTTTCCCTTCATTCTTCTCCATTTCTCCACCCTGGTTCCCAGTCTTTCTGTCCATCTGCAAAGTTACTTAACATGCTTCTAATTCATTTTTCTACTTTAGTTACTATCTTGCATTCAACCAAGAACTATGATTGGTGAGGAAAACCTCTTTGTGTGCTGGGACAGGGTAGAGAAGGCTAAGACAGAGGAGATGGCCTTGATTTGCATAACTAGGGTGATGATAATGGAGAATAATTCAGTATAGATATGACTATCCAGGATCAGGTAAAAACACCTCTCTGGATGAAGAAGAAGACAGCTGTTACTAAAGCCATGAACTTTCCTTCACATGAGAATTCCAAAGCCAGTCTTTGGTTGCAACTCAAAGTATACTGAATTAAGATTTTGGTAAAAATAAGGCCACTCTTTACAAGCTCCCTTTGTTATAACAGCTATTGAGAAGCATATTCAATATTGGAGTGAGGTTGGAAAAGCAAAGCTATTAAAGACCACTGGTTCTCTGTACCTTTGCATCCCCTTTGAAAGCAGTGTTGCATTTTAGCTAGCACAAAGTGCATGTTCACAATGATATCCCTAGGTCAGTACTGTAAATACTCCGAAAGATGTCTATTTTGTTTTGTTTTACTTGTTTGACTTGTGGCACATTAAAAAAATGAATTGTCAATGCCAACAAATAGGAAGACTAAATTTTATTGTGAAAAATTTTAGCTTTTCTATAAAAGAATTTTGACTACCTACCTTTAAAAAGGAAACGTGCTTTTCATTTTGCAACAGTCAAAATCACTCCCTCTCGTCTCTCTCACTTGGCAAATTTGTTATTGTTTTCTTCCATGGATATTTGATTTTGAGATTCCTCAAAGATATAAGCAAAAGTTGAACTCTGTTTGTTGATGTTTAAAAGAAAGAATATGAATGAAAATACTGGAATATGTCCATTAATGTCATTAAAGTATGTATATGGTAGGAATTAAATCTTGGGGTCTTATACTTTATTAATAATGATGGTACAAAACATTGTCCTATAGCTGTATTTCCTGGTATCCTGGTAGTTATTTATGAGAAGGTATTTTTTTAAAGTCTAAAGAAAACAAGCAAATTAGCATGGTATTATATAAGGCAAATTTTGGGTCATGTAAACATGACCGTTTTTTGTGATTTGGAAAGAAATTAATGAAAATAATAGTTACTCTAATATTTCTTCTTCTTTCACCAATATTTAACTTCCACGGTATCTTCTTTTGATTTTTAATCTTTTTTTATTCTTTTCGGTATTATTAGACATGTTCAAAATCATATGAATTATACAGATATAAGACAACCCTAAAAAATAATCAGGCATCATGGAAAAATAACATTGCTAGTAGATTTTGTGGCTCTCTACAAAGTTTTATGTTGGAAATAAATTAGATAACTTTTTTTTTTTTTAGATAGAATTTTACTATGTTGCCCAGGCTGGTCTCGAACTCCTGGGATCAGCAATCCTCCTGACTTGCCCTCACAAAGTGCTGGGATTACAGGCATGAGCCACTGTTCCCAGCTGTAAAACTTTTTGATCAAATTCTTCACTTGGGGGAAGCTGAGGCATTAATTTTCAGTGGATTTTACTACAACCCAATATTACTATATAGTCAGACTCATGTGTGATGCTGCCACAGGTATGGGCTGGGGAAAAGAGCACCTGCTACTGGTTTCTAAGCTGTTAGGGTGAAATCTCTGTTTCCTCTCCTGCTTAAAAGTTCCGACAGGATCTAGCTCTTGCCTACCCCTCTGACTTTTAACTTTTCCTGACATAGCTTGCTTATACTCAGCATATACTTTTTTCTTCTTGTTTCTAGAACATGCTAATGTGTGAGGCTAGGGTTAGGGTGAGGCAAATGAAGCCTCTCCTTACATTTTTTTTTTTTTTTTTTGAGTTGGAGTCTCACTCTGTCTCCCAGACTGGAGTGCAGTGGCTGCACCCGGCCACTGCAGCCTCGACCTGCTGGGCTCCGGCGATCCTTCTGCCTCAGCCTTCCAAGTAGCTGGAACTACAGGTGCGCGCTACCACACCCGGCTAATTTTTTGATTTATTGTAGAGATGAGGTCTC
>CAUYQG010154253.1:0-17699 GCA_963574415.1 Tarsius wallacei
CGCGCCTGTAATTCCGGCTACTCGGAAGGCTGAGGCGGAAGGATCGCCGGAGCCCAGCAGGTCGAGGCTGCGGTGGCGGGAGCGGCCACTGCACTCCAGTCTGGGCGACAGAGTGAGACTCCAACTCAAAAAAAAAAAAAAGTTAGATTCTTATTCTTGCCATCAGATGCCTTCTAGGTATATTTATCATATGTACCGGCTACTCATATTTGCCATGTATTGCTTTAAGTGCTTTATATGCAGTAATTTATGTGAATCACCAGAATTATTTTATCGTTCCAATTATTATCACCAGTCTTGAGACAAAGAAATGAAATGCAATGATTTTAACCAATTAGTCAAAGCCACCAAAAAAGGAATTGATAGAGCAGGGATAATTGCTCAAGCAGTCTAATTTGCTTATTTTTAACCACTAAGCTATATTTTATCTGTAGAAATTTAGAATTAAAAAAGTAAACGAGAAATTTGGTCTTCCAGCTTTGAAAGCTGTAATTAGTATTTTCACATCACTTTTCAGTATATAAAGTAGACATAATGGACTGCTTAATTTATAACTCTGATATTTGACTGACCACCTTTAAATATTGGCATCGTCAGTCACTAAATATGTAACTTTAGAAACATTTAAAAGTTTTAGACTTCAGTTTCTTTATAAATAAATGAGGTGGTAATAATAACCATGTCATAGGATTGCTGTGATAGATAAGTAATGTATAAAGTACTTTGACTAGCTTTAGTAAGAACTCCATAAATAACAGCTGATATGGTTAGAGAAAGTACGTTCATATCCATTCTTACATGTGAGTATCATAATAATTCTGAGTGGATTATCACTATATCAGTTTTAAAAACCAGAATACCAAAGCTCACATAAATTATAATTACATTTTCTCACAACAAACAAGTGGCAAATGTTTTAAAAGAACCTACCTTAAACCTAATTACTTTCACTACATCACCTGACTTTCTTGCTATGGTTGTCAAGGTGAGATTTCAGGACCAGCAGCATTAGCAACATTCTGGATATTTTCAAGTAAATGAAAATGATCAGGTCCCACCAAAACCTACTGAATCAGAAACTTTGAGTCAGTGACTCACAATCTGTATTTTAATGAGCCCACCTCATTAATAAGGATGCATCTTCAAGTATGAAAGTCCGTGCGGTATACAACAACTGTTATGTGGCTTGAATTCTGAAAAAAGCAGTGCCTGCTGGGACTGTCTTATTCTATGAGATTTAAATGAAACAATTCCAAATCCCCATTTCATATAAGGACTTCAGCATCTGTGTCTGTGTGTGTGTGTGTGTGTGTGTGTGTGTGTGTGTGTGTGTGCGCATTTTGAAAAAAGGCTTGCTGAATTTAGGCAAGTCTGACTTTATTATTTCAACCTTGGCTTTATTACTCAAGCTCCCTTAAATATTTCTCCCCATGACAGCTTAAAGTCACTGTGAAATCTCAAATGCCCGCTTTTTACAGTATTTTGCATTTAATCAGTCACAAGCAGGTGATTCTCCCACAATATTTTTGATGCCAGTTTTCCAGTCTTATTAAAGTTAAGTGGCTGAAACTTTATAAGCATTTTATTTGCTTTTACAGCCAAATAAACTCATAATTTTTGGAGAAGCATTGTCTGCCCTTTCTGACCTTTCAATTGACTGAATATCACTGAGTTCAATTCCAAATGGAACACTGAATTTATTGCATTATTATAATAGATAATACCTGTAGGAATGAGGACCATAAATTGACCCTGACAAATTTAAATTGGGTAAATCAATTTCAGATTTGTGCCTGTAACATTTATTAAAATGTAACATAGAACACCTTGACTATTTATGTTACCATAATCTAACATGGACGTATATTTTTCTTTGATGTTAAAATTATCAATGATTCCTTTAATTAATGCCTACAAGTAGTGAGTTGTGACTGCTGTCTACTTATTGGCAGAGGTGATGAGTTATGAGAGATGAGTAGATTATTATTTGTAATAAAGTATTGCTATTATAAACAATAAATTGTGGTGTCTTTAGAACAACTCAACTCATTTTTAGATTAGTTCTATTTGCTCATTAATTTATGTTAGAAATATGGAAATATCAATGCATAAAAAATATTAATCTGGAAGTAGAAAGACAGAAAATGTTTATGTAGGACATATAGTATAAAAATATGGTGTTGTCCAGCTGTGTTGACTCAAACCTGTAATTGCATCACATTGGGAGGCCAAGGATTGCCTGAGCCCATGGGTTCGAGACCAGCTTGGGCAACATGGAGAGACCTCGTCTCTAAAGTAAAAGTAAAAAAATTAGTCATTTGTGTTAGCGTGCGCATGTAGAGATGCCAACTGAAAGAAAATGTGGTGTCATTCCCTGAGTTAATACAGAATGATTAACAATATTTGCTGTAACACATAAGTTTATATATATTAATTTTAACTGTCTTACTATTCTATCAAGTTGCAAACTATTGCCATTAGAAGAAAAGATTAATTTAACTATGAACTGGTATTATATATATGTATATTATGCACAAAAAATATGCTTAAACTTTCTGTAGAATGACTATTCAAAATTTCAGACAATTCAGTGAAGTCCATAAAACAATCAGTAATGTAAAGAACACACTTACGTGATGCCAAATAAATGTGAGAATTGTTTATATGTGTTATAATAATTAAAGTACATTAGGGATAATAGTTGTAAGTTGCATACTGTGTCAAGTACTTTACATATACACTATTCTATTGTATGTTTTAGTGTAAAATTCACATAACAGACTGTTTATTATTATTCCCATTTTTAAATGCCCTATTCAGTAGTTCTTAGTTTACTCATAATGTTGTGTAACCACTACTCAGTTCCAAAACAGTTTTGTCAACACAAAAGGACAGCCAACATTAAGCCGTCACCCCCTATGGTTCTCTGCTTTCTGCCTCTATGGATTTACATATTCTGAATATTTGACATAAATGGAGTGAAACAATGAGTAGCCTTTTGTGCCTGGTCTGCATTATTCAACATAATGTTCTTAAGGTTCAAGCTTATTATGGCATGTGTGAATACTTCATTCCTTTTTAAGGTTGTATCTGTTGTACGGAGTACGGATATCTCAATTTTTTTAATCCAGTCTACAGTTGACTGACTTTTAAGCCATTTTCACCTTCTGCCTACTGTAAATTGTACTGATATCAACATTTATGCACAAGACTTTTTTGAACACCCATGTTAAGTTCTTAGGGCTATATACTTATAAATAAGACAGCTGATTAGGTAGCACTTCTGTTTAACTTGTTGAAGACCTGTCAAATCATTTTCCATAGTGGCTGCATATTTTCCTTTTCGGCCAATAGTATGGGAGCTTCAGTTTCTCCATATCTTCACCAATACTTATCGCTATCTTATTTTATTCATATAGTCATACTATTGGGTATAAAGTAGCATCTCATCATGGTTTTGAATTGCATTTTCCTAATGAATAATAAAGCTAAGCATCTCGTTGTGCATTTGCTTGTAATTTATGTACCTTTACTGAAGAACGTTCACTCAACTCCTTTTTCAATTTTTTGCAATATTTGAGAAACAAGGGTATAGCTGCAAGTTTATGACATAGGCATATTGTGTGATGGTGAGGTTTGGGCTTCTGTTGACATCATCACCTAAACAGTGAGCATGGTACTCAATAGGTAATCTTTTAAATTTTTGCACTCCACCCACTCAGTCCCTTTGGAAGACTCCAATGACTGCTGTTCCCATTTTTAAGCACCTGTAAACACAGTCTTTAGCTCTCACTTGTACATGAAAATATATGGAGCTTGATTTTATTTCTACATTAATTTGCTTAACACCTGCATCCACATGGCTGCAAAGGGCATTACTGTATTCATGTTTATCATTTTTATGGCTGCACAGAATTCCGTGGGGGTATATATGAGGAAGAACCACAAATCCAGAATTTGTTTATAAAACTATTGTGAATTTATTCTTACATGTGCAAACTTCAGTCACCTTCAGGCACTTTCTGTTTGATGCAATACATCTATTGAAATGCCTTTTTCACTGCTCAAAACAGTTTCCAAACTCATCAAATTTTTTTGTCTTTTAGTGCTTCTGTCATTTTTGTTGTTGTTGTCCATTTGTTGGTTTCATCCTTTCCACATCAGCAAAGTATTTCTCTTTGAACACTTATTTTCATCTGGGATAACAGCAACAACAAAAATTCTCTTGGGGGGGAAATCAGGTGAATCAGGAGGGGTGACATGGGGATCAAGTTGTTTTGGGTCAAAAACTGCTGAACACTCGGTGTGGTATGGGCATGTGTACTGTAAATCACCCATCATGAAATGGGCAACGGAATCCTATCACTTTGGGAGAGAGAGGTGAGAGGATTGCCTGAGCCCAGGTGTTCGAGACCAGCCTGGGCAACTTGGCAAGATACCAACCTGACGATAAATCAAAAAATTAGTCAGACATGGTGGCTCATGCCTTTAGTTCCAGCTTCTTGAAAGGCTGAGGCAGAAGGATTGCCTGAGCCCAGCAGGTTGAGGCTGTAGTGGCCATGAGCATGTCGCTGCAGTGGCCTTGAGCATGCTGCTGCAGTGGCCATGAGCATGAAAATGCACTCCAGCTTGGGTGACAGAGTGAGATTTCCACTCAAAAAAAAAAAGGAAAGAAAAAAAGAAATGGGCAACTGTGATCAGAGAATCCATCCCACCCCCCCAAAAAAAATTAACCATAGTGGAATAAAGCCTCTCAAAACATTGTTAGCTGATACACTGATGCTGATGGGTTCTTAAAACACTAACCTAGCAGGATAATCCTGTCCTACATGAGGTCCACCCTTTGAAAGACAGTTCTGTTTTTTGAGGGTCCCCTCTCGCATACTAAATTTCCTTTCTTGAGTCTACCATTGATGTGAACCTAGGGTGGATCCATGTTTTTGCTATTGTCAATAGTACTATGATAAACATAGAAATGCAATTATATTTTTGAAAGAACAATGTGTGCTCCTTTGTGTATATACCCAGTAGTGGGACCACTGAGTTGAAGGATAAATCTATTTTTAAGTATTTGAGAAAACTCCAAACTGTTTTCCACAGAGGCTGAATTAATTTACATTCTCACCAACAGTGTATGAACATTCTCTTTTCTCATCAACCTCACCAACATCTATTTTTTTGAATTATTAAGAATATCCATTCTGACTGGTGTGCAATGATAGTTCATTGTTTTTTATTTGCATTTCTCTGCTAACTAGTGACATTGAGCTTTTTACATATGTTTTTTGGCTACAAGAATGTCCTCTTTTGAGAACAGATTGTTCATGCCCTTTGCTCACTTTTAATAGGTTATTTTTTTCCTTGTTGATTTATATAAGTTCATTTTCTTGTCAATTCATTAAAGGTGTTTAGTTTTGTCAACTTTGTCAAAGATGAGTTGGTTGTAGGTGAGTGTCTTTGTTTCTGGATTTCCTATTCTGTTACATTGGTTTAAGTCTAATTTTGTATCAATACCATGCTCTATTTCTGTAGCCTTCCAGTAAATTTTGAAGTCTGGTAGTGTGATGCCTCCAGCTTTTTTACTTTTTTGCTTAGAATTGCATTGGCGAATTGGGCTCTTTTTCACTTCTATATAAATTCAATTGTTTTCTTTTTCTAGTTCTTTGAAAGATGATGCTAGCAGTTTGATAGGGACTGTGTTGAATCTGTATTGGGGGGGGGCAGAAAGGACATTTTAACAATATTGGTTGTTTTTCCATGTATTTGTGTCATGTGTGCTGATTTCATTCAGCAATGCTCTATAATTCTCAATGGAGCAGTCTCATCTTCTTGATTAGATGTATTCCCAGTTATTATGTATTTTTGTGTCTATTATAAATGGCAGTGTCTTTTTCATTTTGCTATTAACTTGTACATTATTGGTGTATAGAAGTGTGGCTGACTTTTGCACACTGATTTTGCATCCTGAGACTTCACTTAGCAGCTCCAGGAGTCTCTGGTGGAAGTCATAGGGTTTTCTAGATATAGAAACATATTGTCTGTGAAGAAAGATAAATTATCTTCCATTTCTTTCATGTTTTTAGAAACCTGTTATTTATGTCTCTGGCCTTATTGCTCTCTTTAGGACTATCAGTAATTTGTTAAACAGAGGAGGTGAAAGTGAACATGTATGGTTGATCATAGAATATGCTCCATTGACAGATGAGAAGAATGCATATTCTGTGTTTGTCAAGTGGAAGTTTTCTGTATATGTCTTTTATGTCCAATTGGTCAAGTGTCAAATTTAAGTCCAAAACTACTTTGTTAGTTTTCTACCTCTTATCTGTCTAAAGCAGTTAGTAAGGTATTGAAATCACCCACGAATGTATAATGAAGTCTTCTCTTAAGTTAAGTAATAATTGCTTTATAAATCTAGGTGCTCAGGTGTTGGGTGCATATATATCTAACATCGCTGATACTTTCTTTTTGGTTGAACTCTTTATCATGATGTATTGCCATCAATTGTTCTTTGTACTATTGTTGATTGAAATCCTGTTTTGTTTGATGCAAGAATAGCAACCTCTGCTCCTTGCTGTTTTCCATTTGTGTGATAAGTCCTTCTCCACACTTTTACATCGAGCCTATGGATGACAGTAGAAGTGACATGGGTCTCTGAAGATAGCAAAAGCCTAGGTCGTGCTTCTTATCCAATTGATCATCCTATGTTGTTTGTGTGATGCATTTAGGCCATGGCCACAAAGTTAAGACGAATATGTGTGGTCTGTAAGCGATGTGCTTGTGAGTGCGTTGGTATTAGGTTACATTGCTCTTTCATTTCCATGTTCAAAACTTTTTGCCTTAAGCATATCTTGCAGGACCAGTCTAGAGATAATGAATTTCCTCAGTGCTTGCTTGTACTGGAAGAACTTTATGTCTCTTTTGTTTACGAAGTTAGTTTTGACAGGGAAAGAAATTCTTCACTAGGTTCCTTTTTTTAAAAATGAATGCTAAAATTGGAAATACAATCTCCTCTGCCTTGTAAGGTGTCTGCTGGGAAGGGTTTCCCTGGGTAAGTAGTCAGGCTTTGATCTCCAGCTGTCTTTCAGATTTTTTTTTCTTTTGGTTTGTTCTTGAAAAATCTGATTACCACGTGGCTTGAAAATGTTTGTCTTGCATAGTATCTCGCAGAAATCCTCAAAATTTCTTGCATCTGCTTGTCAACCTCTCTAGCAAAACAGGAAAAGTTTTCTTGGAAGATATTCCCAAATACTTTTTCCAGGGTATTTTCTCCCAGGACTGCTAATTAGATATAAGTTTAGTCTCCCTACATAAATTAATACTTCTTCAAATTTGTGTTCATTTTTTTCTTTATTTTTATCTGACTGGGATTATTTGAAGGATTAGTATTCAATCTTTTTCTAATCTGTTTTTTAAGCTTCTGATTCTACTTTGGAATTCTTAAAGCAAATCCTTCAATCTCAGAAGTCCAGTCTGATTCTTTCTCAGAATGTTCAGGTCAGCTTTCAATTCTTGGGTTGTTTTGGTGGCCTCTTTGTTTTGGGGTATTCGCTTTCTCTTGGATCTTGTTTAATTTCTTTGTTGCCTATATTCTAAATCCTATAACTTTATTTTTTATTTTTTAAATTTTATTTATTTTTTATATTAAAGATGTGGAGCACAATTCAGGTTTAGCTATATAAATTATCATTGTGTAGGTAAAGTTTGAATCTCACTTTGGTTTCTGCTTTACCTGGTTTGAGATCAGGTACCCTTATTGATGAGGTGTGCCTCCCTTTACTCCCCTGGCAGTTTCCCATACTGCGAATCCCTTTCTTGTAACATTATGATAATTGTTCAGGATCCACTTATGAGTGAGAACATGTGGTACCCATTTCTTTGTTTCTGTGATTGATCACTCAGTATTATAGGCTCTAAGTCCATCCGAGTTGCTGTGAAGTTCATAGTTTTGTCCTTCTTTATGGTTGCATAATATTCTATCATGTATATGTACCACATTTTTTTATCCAGTCCCCTTTTCATGGCCAGCACAGTTGGTTCCATGTTTTTGCTATTGCGAATAGTGTTGCAATAAATATACATTTACATGCATCTTTTTCATAGAGTGATTTACATTCCTCTGGGTATACTACCAGTAGGGGGATTGCAGGGTCAAATGGAAGGTTGATTTTTAGAGCTTTTAGGATTAGCCACACTGATTTCCACAGAGGCTATACTAGTTTACACTCCAGCCAACAGTGTAGAAGCGTTCCCTTTTCCCCACATCCTCTTCAGCATCTGTTGTTTTTTGAGTTATTGATGAAGGCCATCCTGACCAGAGTTAGGTGGTATCTCAGTATGGTTTTAATTTGCATTTCTTTGATGATTAGTAAGAAAGTACATTTTTTCATGTATCTGAGGCTACTCTTATGCCTTCTTTTGAGAAGTGTCTATTCATATCTTTTCCTCATTTTTTTGGAGTTGTAGTCTCACAGGCTGAAGTGCCTTTGACACTTACAGCCACTCCAGTGGCAACCTACTGGGCTCCGGTGATCCTTCCAAGTAGCCGGAACTACAGGCATGTATTCGGGCACCTGCCTAATTTTGTAATCTATTGTAGAAATGAGGTCTCCCCAAGTTGCGCGGGCTGACCTCAAACCTGCCGACTCAGGCTTTCCCCATTTTTTAATAAGGCTTTTTGTTTTTAAATCTTCTCAGCACATTTGAGTTCCTTGTAGATTCTTGATTTTAGACCTTTGTCAGATATACAATTGGCAAATATGTTTCACTGCCAACCCAGCATCAACTTGCTGGGCTCCAGCAATCCTTCCGCCTCAGCCTTCCAAGTAGCTGGAACTACAGGCATGCACTACCACACCTGGCTAATTTTCGATTTATTGTGGAGACAAGATCTCACCAAGTCACGCAGGCTGGTCTTGAACCTGCAGGCTCAGGAAATCCACTCACCTTGGTCTCCCTAAGTGCTGGGATTACAGGCTGAGCCACCAAGTCCAAGAATTAATAGTGTTGATTCTTCCAACCCAAGGACATGGAATATTTTTCCATTTGTTAGTGTTATCTTTTTTTTTTTGAGCAGTGTTTTGTAGTTTTCATTGTAAAGTTCTTTCACTTTTCTTGTTAGGAAGATGCCAAGGTATTTCGTGTCTTTTATGGTTATTATGAGTGAGATTGTGCTTTTTATTTGAGCTTAGGTTCATTTATTGTATTTATATAAGAATATGACTGTCTTTTGCACATTTATTTTATACCCTGAGACTTTGTCAAAGGCCTTTATCAGTGCAAAGAGGTTTTTGACAGATTCTCTTGGGTTTTCAAGGTATAGGATCATGTCATCTGCAAAAATGGATACCATAACTTCCTCTTTTCCTATTTGGATGCACTTGATTTTCTTCTCTTCTCTGATTGCTCTAGTTAGGTCTTCCAACACTATGTTGAACAGGAGTGGTGAGAGTGGGCATCCTTGTCTTGTTCCAGTTTTCAAGAGAAATGGTTCCGATTTCTCTCTGTTTAGCAGTATGTTGGCTATGGATTTATCATAAATGACTCTCAAAATTTTGAGGTATGTTCCACCTCTGCCTAGGTGTTCTAGGGTTTTTATCAAGAAGGGATACTGGATTTTATCTAAAGTTTTTTTTCTGTGTCTAATGATACAATCATGTTTTTTTTTTTTTACTTGTGTTGATGTATTTAATTATGTCTATGGTCTTATAAATGTTGAACCAGCCCTACATCTTGAGAATGAAGCCTACTTGGTCATGGTGGATGTTTTTCAAGATGTGTTATTGCATCCAGTTTTCTAGAATCTTTTGGGGAATTTTTGTATCTATGTTCATCAAGGATATTGGCCTGTAGGTCTCTTTCTTTGTTGCATCTTTGTCTGGTTTGGGTATCAGTGTGATGTTAGCTTCATAAAATGATTTGGAGAGAGTTTCGTCTCAGTTGCCTGAAATACTTTCAATAGGATTGATATCACCTCTTCTTCATATGTTTGGTAGAATTCTTCTGGAAATCCATCTGGTCCAGGGTTTTTTGTTTGTTTATTTGTTTGCTTGCTTGTTTGCTTTCGTGGGCAGTTTTCTTATGGAGTCAATTTACAGGGTTGTTATTAGTCTACTTAGAGTCTCAATTTCTTCTTGTTTCAACCTGGGGAGGTTATGATGTCTGAAAGTCTTCCATTTCTTTTAGGTTTTAGAGTTTGTTTCCATACAAGTATGCACAGTAATCCTTGATAACCTTTTGTATTTCTTAAGGGTCAGTTGTGACTTGATCTTTTGCATTTCTGATTGTGTTTATTTGGGCTTTTTCTCTCTTTTTCTTGCTCATTCTGGCTAGGGGTCTATCAATCTGGTTTATTCTATCAAAGAACCAGCTGTTTGAATAGTTGTTTTTTTTTTAAATTATGTTTTTGTCTCCTATGTTCTGTATTTGGGCTCTTATTTTGGTGATCTATATTCTTCTGCTGAGTTAGAGTTTTTGGTGGTCTTTCTTTTCCACCTCCCTTAGGTTATGTGTTATGCTATTAACCTGTGATCTTTCTATTTTCCTCATGTGTGTTCACAGAGATATGAATTCCCTTATTAGTACTGATTTCCTGGCATCCCTGAGATTTTGGTAAGATGTTTCTTTGTTTCCAGGAATATTTTAATTTCTGTTTTGATTTCTGTGTTGACCCAGGAGTTTTTCTTTTTTTTTTTTTTAATTTATTTTTGAGTTGGAGTCTAACTCTGTCGCCCAAGGAGTTTTTCAACATCATGCTGTTTAGTGTTCGTGTCTTTGTGTGTTTGGGGGGATCTTTGTTGGTGTTGGTATTTATTTTTATTTCGTTGTGGTCTGAGAAGGTGCATGTTAGTATTTCATTTCAATACTATGAAATTTGTTTATTCTTGAATTATAGCTAAGGGTGGGATCGATCTTAATACATTCCGTGTGGTGATGAGTAGAATGTATATTCTGTGGCTGCTGAGTGGAGTGTTTTAGATACCTATTAAGTCCATTTGGTCAAGCATTAAATTGAGGTTCTGGATCTCCTTGATTTTTTGTCGTGATGATCTGTCTAGGGTTGTTAGTGGGGTATTAAAGTCCCCAGATAAGATAGTGTTATAGTCAATGTAATTTTTTAGTTTACCTAGAAGCTGCTTTAAGAAAGTTGGTGCTCCAATGTCGGGTGCATATATGTTTAGGGTGTATATGTCTTGGTGGAGTGAACATTTTATCATTATGTAGGTACCTTTTGTATCTTTTTAAATTTTTGATAGATTAAGGACATTTTGTCTGATTTTAAGATAGCAACTCCTGCTTTCTTTTGTGTTCTGTTCACCTGAAAATTCGTTTTCCATTCTCTTACTTTAAGTCTATGAGTATTCTTTCTGGTGAGATGAGTCTCTTGGAGACAGCATATTGTTGCATCATGTTTTTTAATCCAGTTTGCCATTCTTTGTCTTTTCAATGGTGCATTTAGCCCACTCACATTCAGGCTAACTATTGAGATGTGAGAGTCTATCCCTGTCATGAAATTCTTATAGAGTTTATTGATGTTTGTTGGTTGGTTTGTTTTCATTTCATTTTTGAGTGGATTTATGTGTTTTTGCATTTTTTTTCCTGCATTCTTGAGAAGGATGTTGTCATTCCTTTTTTTCTTTCTTTCGTGTTTAATACTTTCTTAAGTGTTTCTTATAGAACTGCTTTACAGGTAGTGTAATGCTTCGGTATTGAATGATTAGGAAAGATTTCAATTCTCCATCACTGATGAAATTGAGTTTAACTGAGTAGGAAACTCTTGGTTGGAATTTTTTGTCTTGGAGAACTTTGTAAATTGGACTCCAGTCTCTTTTAGCCTTAAGTATTTCTGCTGTTATTATAATTGGTCTTCCCCAGTCGGTAGTCTGACCTTTCTCTTTTGCTGCCTTTAGGATTTTGTTCCTTTTGTACCTACTTTGTATAAGCAAATTGCGATGTGTCTAGGAGTTGGTCTTCTCATTTGATGCCTTGCAGGGATTCTCTGAATCTCTTATGTTTGAATCGTAACATCTTTGAAGAGATATGGGATGGGATGTTTTCTTGGATGATTGTATGGAATGATTGTTCCAGGGTGGTCTCTATCTGCCTCAAGGGTTCCAATAAATCTTAGTTTCAGACTCTTAATACAATTGCACATCTCTTGGAGGGCTTTTCCAAATTTTTAATCTTCTTTTCTATGTTTTTAACAGTTTGGGTTAGTTCCATGTTTGGATCCTCAAGCTCTGAAATTCTTTTTTCTGCTTGGGTTAATTCTGCTTTCCATGTTTATCAGTTTGTCATTTATTTTGTTCACTTTATTTTTTATTTTCATCACCTGAGTTATCAACTTATTCATTTTTTCCTCCTGAGTCTCCTCATTTCTATTTATTCCCTCTATTACTATCAAGATATCTGTGTTTGTGGTTGAGACCAGACATTCTGGGAGCTCTTCATTGTTTGAGTTCCAAAGTCTGTATTCTCAGGTGTTGTCTTCCCAGGGGCCTGTATGGAACCTGTGTTCTTCTGTTGATTCTTCTTCATTTGTGAAGGTTTATCTTCCCCTCCCCCTGCTTTAACTTTTTTTGTTCATGATAGAGGGGATAGCTTTCCCTTCTCTTTCTCAATCCCCTATTCTACCTTATGGAGATCCTTTGGTTTTGTTCAATTTTGGACTGTACTGGAGTTGGGGAACTAAGTTTTTGCAGTATTGAGATTTGATTATGGGAGGAGCTGTGTTTCAGAAGTTGTCTGTAGATCATAGTTTCCACTGACAGGTGTGTGGGCCCCCTGGGAACCCACTTCCCACTGCCTTACAATCTGTCCATGTGTTGGGGCTGTATGTTTGCCCCTGAAAGCAAAAAGAGACACGGAAAAGTAAAGGAATGGAAAAAGGAAGGAGGGAGATGAAAGGAAGGTGATGAGAGAGAAAAAGAAGAGAGAAAAGAGACAGGCACACCAACTAAATAATAAGCAAAGAAACAAACAACAGGAAAAAACAAATAAAATGAAAACATACACACAAACAAAAAAACCCTGTGGATGTACTCATTCTCAAAAATACCTATATGCAAAAAGAAAACCTAAAATAAAATATAACAAAACAGCAAAAACAAACCAAGTATGAAAACAAACAAAAACAGAAAGAAAGAAAAAGAAAAAAGAGCTCCCTTTGTGGCCATTTCTGAAACTTCAGGATCCTTTCCCAAGCACTGCTGTGACTTTTGGCTGCCACTACATTAGGAAGCAGCTCCAGTCTCCAGCCTGTTCAGTGCAGGTCAATCCAGTTGCTCCCAGCATAGCTCAGATGCCCCTCAGGCTGCTGTAGGAGGAGGGTGCATCAGATCCAGAATCACCTATCTCACCTGCTGCTGCTGCCAAGTCTCCCGCTCAGATCAGACCTGTCTGTGTCTGGTCCAGCATGGGGGAGGAGCATCTGTCTCTCAGTGTCCGATGGTCGATCCCAGAGGAGTGCAGAGATAGCCTCTAGATCTCAAGTTGGAGGCTGGACAGAGGCGAGTGGAGCAACGTAGGTCTCTGCCCAGTCCTGGGACAGAGAAAATGGTGGTGGCTAGCAGCTCCTCTCCAGCAGCTGGGGTCAGTTCCCAATTTCCTTGCCTTGGCTTCTTCGTGGTTTCTGTTGCTAGTGCCTGGCCTGCTGCCACAGGTGGTGGTGTGGGCCAGGTGCTGAAAAGAGCTGATCTCTGCTTCTTCCTCCCAAGAGACCCCTGGGAATGGCAGAGGCTCCTGCACACCAGGGACTCTGATATCAGGGCAGTGGTGGGTGACAGTCTCCTTCAGAGGAGAGCCCCATGTGCTTTCATTATAAACAATTTGTTCTGATTAAGATCCATTTCTCATTAGCTGATGCAGCCACTTGTGGGTAACAACGCACTCTAGCTATTTATATTACTGGAGTTCTCGTGCTGATTCCTTCTCATCCTAGAGAGCTGATGCTTCTGTTTTTGTTTTATTTTATTTACTATCATTGAGCTAGGAATTTTAGTATTTTTCTTGTTGCTACTGTTGTTCTTTTATCTTTTGAGTGTATGACTGTGGTTATGTTGTTTAAGTTTGATTGTCTGCATTCCTGGGTTGATGCTTCATTCCTGCTTGATTGATTTCTTTCCAAGGGCCACTGTTCTGTCTAGGTTCCTTATTATAAATAGGATCATACAATAACTGTCTCAGACAATTACTTGGAAGTACCGTGTTTTTGTTAGGCAGTGTATTTCAGGCTACAGACCCATAGATGGTACTGAAAAATAAGGACCAGTGGCAGCAGTGACAGCTGCAATTGAGCTCTCAGGGGACCACTGGTTATTTAGTGCAGTGTTCAGGTGGGTATGTGGCCACCACCCATCCTGTGAGCCTTAAGTAGGTGAATCTTATTTAGGGAGAGGGGAAGAGGCTGAGATGAAAGCAGTGGGGCATGCCCACTGCTCCCTGCTGCTGAGTATTGCAGCTGTGGAATCTGTTGGGGATGCACACATGAAACCAACATGACTTCTTTCTCCTCGGCCTAGAGTGACAAGAGCTAAGGTCAGCAGTAGTGGTGACAGGCAGCAGCTGCAGAGGGCTTGCTAGAAATCTGTGGCAGCTGAGTTCTCAAAGGACCCCCAGGCTTGACCCCGGTGTCTAGGCAGATGTGGGCCCACTGTGTTCCTCAATGGCCTGAAGCACTTGACCCCTGTCTTTATGGGAGCATCTGAGATGGAAGGGTGAGAAATGTGACTGTAGAATCTGTGTTGGGGCACACTCAAGCACCTAGCACGGCTGCTCCTTCCCTGGCCTTGGGACAACAGAGACAGGGAGCAGCAGCTTTAGTGGTGACAGGCAGCTCCCACAGAGGGCTTGCCAGAAAGCCCTGCCAGTTAAGCTTTTGGAGGACTACTGGGTGTTGGCCACAGATGTGAGGGGAACGTCGGGCCACCGGATCCCCTGAGGCCCTGAAACAGGCAATTCTTGTCTTTGGGAAAGCAGTTGAGATGGACAGATGAAACGTACACTGACTACTCATTGCTCCTGTGTGTTGTGACAGCAGAGTCTATGTTGGGAGCACACACAAGCATGCAGCTGGACCCATCCCAGCCTGGCCCAGAGATAGAAGTTTTGGTGGCTGCAGCAGCTGTAGCAATGCCAAGGGCTTGGTGCTCTCCCAGAGGAACTTGGGTCTCCCTCCTGGGCTGGTAGTGGCACCTGACATTGAAATGCCCAGGATCCAGTGGCCTTTGGACTTCTGCACTGACTTGGGGAATGCCTCGGTGTGGTCCCCAGGCAATTCTCATCATTTGTCTGGGTCCAGGGGTTGGGGGGGATCTCTCCCATGATTAGGCTCATGAGAATCTGTGTAATGGTTAAGTTCCCAGGGATTTCTTCCTCAGACATGCCTGTGTCGCATTGGGGGACTTCACGTGGATTCACTTCAGGTTGGCCCAACAGCCCACCTGAATTTCCTCTTCTCTGCTTTTTGTGGGTACCATTGCTTATCTGGGACATCCTGGCATATGCTCTTAGATGACCTACGTGGAGTGTGGAAATTCACTCTTTACTTTGGTTTCTCTAACTTTGAACCCCACGCCTCTTTCTCCATTTCTAAATTGTTTTTCTTTTTTGTTTCTTTGTTTTATTATTGTTCTTGTTGAGCTGTAAGTTTTTTTTTAAATTTATACTGATATTAGGCTGACCTTAACAGTAATCTCAACAGGTATATTAGAACTGAGATGGGAGAGTTTAACTGATTTTTCCCAAAGTTGTATAGTCAGCTAGTTGCTGAACTAGGATTTTCACCCATGCTTTTTTAGTAGCAAAATAAAAATTATTTAGAAAAGTATTATATGAGCTGTGTACTATGTGAACTATGCACTATTTTCTCCTCATCCTTTACTATTAATGAGAAACATAATTTCACTCTGTGTGACCCCTTTATAAGTATTCAGTTCTCAGTTCTGTCTTGCCAAAAAAAACTTTAAAAATTAATAATAATGACACAGGCATCTGTTTGAATCTTTTGCTGGCTATGTAACCCAACGATTTCATCTGTTCAGGTTTCTAGTAAGACTTGCCTACTTCAAAACATTATAATGTAAGTTAAAGTAGATAGCTCTTTAAAATCCTTAATGCCATGAAACATGTATTTTAAGGCATTAAAGTCACTTTTAAACATGGAAGGACATTGGGTTTTTCTATGGAAGTCAACAAGGTTAATTTGTATATAAATGTTTACGCAAGTAAGACATTTATATACGTGAAGGGTCTTCAAAAAGTTCATTAAAATGCATGGATTTCAATTATTTCATCATGACAAACTTGTTATAATGTGATTGAATAGGATATACTTTGAGTCATTAAGAAAGATAAGACATCAGTTTAAAAATAACATTTATCAGAGCAACACAAATTCTGTTATACTGAAACAAAAATGAATATCAAATTTATGGTGAAGCTTGGGTGAAAGAACGGTGAAATAAATTATGCCTTACAGAAATTTTATAGGAACATTTCTCCAAATAAATCAACAGTATACATATTGGCAACTAATTTTAAGACGCGACAAGTTGATGTTTAAGGTGGTGCCTATAGTAGCAGACTATTGACAAGAATTTGTGAAGAAAAACATCATTTCAGACTGAAATTTACTGACAATTAGCAACACAAACAACAGCTAACACCATAGACATCACAATTTGTTCACTTTATGTAAATTTGCTGAATATTTAAGTTGAGCAAACTTTTGGCTTAACAGGTGCAAAACTCATTGCACCCAAATCAGCAGCCGACAGGAGTCAACCTTTCAACAGAAATTTGAAGCAAGTCAGACCAATATCCTAAAACATGAGTGTGAAGACTCATAATAACAAATGAAACACGGCTTTGATAGCACAATCCTGAAGACAACATACAATCAAAGGAGCATTGACTGCTTAATGGTGGAAGTGGGTCAGTCAAAAGAGAGAGTAATGAGAAAAGTTTTTTGGAATGTTCAATGCATTTTGCTTGCTGATTACTGAGAGGGCCAAAACAGTATCTGCCTACCATGAGAGTGTCATGAGAAAGGTAGCCAAAGCTTTAGCAGAAAATCTCCCAGAAAGCTTCATCCAATTGTCCTTCTTCACCAAGACAATGCTCTTGCTCATTCCACCTCATCAAACAAGGGCAATTTTGCAAGGTTTTCCACGGGAGATCATTAGGCATCTACTTTACAGTCCTGATGTGACTACTTCTACTTATTTGCCTTCTACTCTTTAAAAAATTGCCTTGCTAGACTCTGGTGTGACCGTGTGCTCCTTGAGCTATGGCCACTGCCATGCTTCCTGGCTTTGGACCCCTCCTCTAACTTGGGGAGGTGAATCTCCTCTTTCTCTCTCTCTAATTTACTTCAAAATAAACTATATACTCTAATCTAACCTCTGTGCTTACCTCTGAGTATCAGCCTCCTTTCTAATCTGTGAAAGTTGCATAATAAACTTTCCTTCTTTCTACTTAAAAAATATAATGTGCGAAGGGCATTGAGTTTTCTTCTATTAATAGCATAAAAAAGACTAAATTTGCATGGTCAAATTCCCAGGGTCAGCCGGGCTCGGTGGCTCAGCCTGTAATCCCGCGCTTTGGGAGGCTGAGGTGAGTGGATTGCCTGAGCCCGCGGGTTCGAGACCCGCCTGGGCAAGCGAGACCTCATCTCTACAATAAATCAAAAAATTAGCCGGGCG
>CAUYQG010154255.1:0-16414 GCA_963574415.1 Tarsius wallacei
TCATCTCTACAATAAATCAAAAATTAGTCGGGCGTGGTAGCGCGCACCTGTAGTTCCAGCTACTTGGAAGGCTGAGGCGGAAGGATCGCCAGAGCCCAGCAGGTCGAGGCTGTGGTGGCCGGGAGCGGCCACTGCACTCCAGTCTGGGCGACAGAGTGAGACTCCAACTCAAAAAAAAAAAATCCTGAGGGTAGAGGCTCCAAGAGGAAGACCAGGTGAGAGAGAGGTGGTGGCCAAGGATGGGATTCCGACCACACGGCAGAGGTGATCTCATGAGCATTAGGGGTGACCAGTGGTGCCCTTACACGGGGCCCGTCTGTCGGCTGTTACTGACCCCTCATGGGCACTGCTGGGTGGGCCGTGAAGGCAGTAGCCCTCACTATTTGGACCTCTCTGGGCCTCTCCAGAGTGTATTCCCATGAACACAGCTGGAGTGAGAGCCACGTGTAATCCTACTACTTGGCACCTCCTTAATCTGCTTCCACTGGTCCCCAATCTCGAAGAATGCATTGCATTCCCAAGCCCCCTCCAAGCAGGCGCTTTGCTCTGGCACATTTCAAGATCCACTCATGTAAAGGAAGGGTGTGGGTCTAACTCTGGCTGCCTCATCAAGCTTGTTGACTCCAGCTTTGGGAGGACTTCTGGCATTACCGCTGGCGTTTCCTAGGCAGGGTCCATGAAGAAGGACTCAACCTGGGGATGTCCTTCCGAGGATGACCTTCTATGCCATGTGTCCCCGCTGTTTGGAAATGAGGGAAGTACTCACAGGATGTCAGCTGCTCCCTGTACTCGTGGACTCTGCAGGGACCTCTCCCATCCCTTCCCCTCTCAATGGGTCCTGCTAGCTGTCAGCAGCTGTGCCTGCCTCTTCCCTTACTCATGTCCCCCATCCCAGACCCCCTTTATAGAAGGGGAGCAGGCATTTATATTAGAAAATATTATGCTATATGTCTCCCTTCTCTTGCTCTGCAGAGCACCGCCTCTTGTTTGTGGTGCCCTCCCAGATGTTTCAGGCCCTACTGAGCCTGGGGTAAGAATGACCAGGCTGCTCACCTGATTAGATCCTTTGCCAGCGGCTACAGGGCATCTCCCCACCCTTCCCATATTGGGGGGCTGGAGCATGGTCTTCCAGGTGTCTGATCCTGCTCTGTGTTGGACCCTGTGGTTTGGATGCTGCGGATGGGCTTGGTTATTTCCAGCCCAGAAACCCTGAGTTCTGTGGGCATGACCTCAGATTGATGAGCATAGCTACGTGAACTCCTACACCAGGGCCTGGGCCAGGCCTTCCTGCTGACTCTCTCCAACTCATTGCACCACCTCCTTCCTGCCCTCCTCCCCAATTAACATCATTAGCAGTGAGGATTGAGGGTGCCCCTCTGGTCTTCTGTGCAGCTTCATCATCCACAGTAGCTTTTCATTGTAAACACCCGCCTCCACCCCACATTCTCTCTTGTCTCAGCCAGACCATTCTGCCAGTCTTCCTTCTAGACACAGTAAGTATGCTAACGATTTTCTCCTGCCTTTTGATGCATCTACAGAAATTTAACTTCTAAGTCTGCTGTTGCCCACGGGAAGAAATGCCCATCCAGGCACTCTAACGCAGCTGCCACAGGGAAGGAGGATGTGGCTGAGAGCCATGGGTGAGCCCTGCTCCAGAGTCTGAGAGAATTTATCTTATTTCCACCACAGACACCTGCCCCTCATATACCTGGGTGCCTGGTGGGATTTTCCTTTCCTAGGGATTGTCAGTCTCTTTTTTGAATACATTTAGCTCTTGCTGCTTTGTGGATGCCATTGTAGCCCTATTATTTCACTTTCTGGCCTCTCTCTCCCGAGTCCACACAGAAAGAATGTACACCAAGTTATACATTGTGGAGTCTCTTTCTGGACTTTTTCTGGAGTCTTCCCATCATCCTGGGAGAATAACCTTGACTAATACCGCCTTCTAGTTATCGAAGCATCTGACCTGCATCCCAGCAGCCCCTCTGGGAAACTCTCTTCACCTTCATCAGCACCAACTCTCCACTGCCTTGTCAATGCTCTTCTGAAGAGACCCCACTCATGCTTCTGGTTTTCCTTTGGCTCTCTGGGATCACGTGACTCCCTAATTCTGCCCTCTTCCCTCATTACTTCTCCCTCATCCACACAGTTGGCTCTAGCGCCCATTCCTAGGGGCCCTTTTAATCCCTAAGTTCAAGCTCTCCCAGAAATGACTGCAGCCAGCTCATTGGATAGCCGGCCAGTTGATGGAGCTGGACGTTCCCTCCTTGACCCATCAGCATAGCTATGTGGTACAGAGCATGACTGGTCCCACTCAGGAGTGGTCCTGGGAGACCAATAGTGATGGGTAACTTTAGTAAAGGAACAAAGACCAAGCATGCCCTCCAAAACCCACCAAGCCCACCCAGGTCACATGACTGGCCCCTGCCCCTCCCTGCTCACAGGGACAGGGCCTTAAGACTTCTGTGTTCTCAAGACAGGAGGGCTGTGGAGCTGAGCAGCCAGCTGCCACTCAGAAGGATCAGGTGGGGATGTGGAGGAATGATTCCAGGAGACCCTGAGCATGTGTTACCCTCAGGGGTGACAAAAGCTTTCTGGTAGGCTTTTGGCCATGGTCTTCCAGTGTCTGTGCAGAATACCTGAAGAGGCTCAATGCCTGATTTAGTCCTGAACATTGGAGGTACTTGCTGGGAGGTCTCAGTTGAGAAGTTCTGGCTTCTGGAATGCAGTTTAAGAAAGTGCTGGCTATCTTATTTCCTGAGTAGGATTGGACTGCTTAGCCGCTGGCCCCCCTCATCTCCTACAGGCTCTGCTAGGAGTAGAGATGTCTGACTAAGTGCAGACACGATTCCCCACCACACTTTCCACTTTCCAGTGGCCATTTCCTCCCACTGAGGGGCCGAAGCAAATCCCAGCCCTTAGGCCAATTGGGCAGGGACTCCAGGTTGGCCGTGGAACAGGACACCCCAGTCTTTGCTTATTCTAGGCCTGGCTTTCATTGTATAACATATGGCTATTGGGATATTTTTTACATTTGTAAGATGGTCTTGGAATGTGACTGGTGTGTACAGTGGAAAAAGCCTTGGTCTAAGAAACAGGGACATGGGTTCTAGTGTCTGATAGTCCAGCTTACTGTGTGATCTTGGGTAAGTCCCTTCCTCCCTCTGAGCCTCTGTTTTATCATCTGGATAATGACAGAATCGAATGAGGTCATCTGGAAGGGCCTTGCTAGCACTCAAGGAATCATCAGTGTTTATGGCCTGTTTCCATGTGCGACATACATACTATACCTGTGTTCTTTCACTGAATTCTGTAATTATTTTCCAAACTTTTTCAGGGAAGAAAATGAAGGCTCAGAGGTGGTAGATCATGTGCCCAGGATCACACAGCCAGGAAACGATAGGACTTGTCTAATTCCAGAACCTCTGAGTACCCGTTCAGAGGAAAGTGACTGAAGACGGGGCCTTTCGTCCTTAAAGGCATCGGCAGCTTTTGAAGCCGTGTGTCGGGCCCCAGTGCTGTCCTTGCCACTTACAGGAGAATGGAGTCAGCACATTTAATAAAACTCTGGGTTTTGAGTTATCTCACCCTGTTGTCAGATAATGGAGAATCCACAGGTCTGACAGTCAGACATTGCGCCGTCTCTCAGCTTCTTTGACGTCCTCTAAATGGCGGAGCTGGGCCAGGTCTTGTTCCTTTCCTGGGGCCACCCAGCATCCCAGGAACAGTAGTGAGATGAGCATTTTCCAGGCAGTATTTTCCTCCTAACTCCTCCAACATACGAAATGGCTCTCCCACCACATGCGGGCGCCAGGGATTTTTTCTAAATTAAGAATTTGATACATTCTTTCAGTTCCCCTCTAGGGGTTACAGAGAGCAGAGAAAGTGATGCCTTGTATTAATGTGCAGGTGTGGTTATGCATTTTGAAGGAGCTCTTGACAATCTCCAGGAAAAGAAAATGTCCCTACATGACCCTCAGTTTTGGTGAGAAATGCTAACTTCTGTAAGTGCTGAAGGGCCTGGTGTCCCTGGAAATCCAAAGCCTGTCTGTCTGAGGGTCAAATGATGAAGTGGAAGGGTATGTGTATGTGTGTGTGCACACTGCTGTGTGTGTATGTGAAAATTGTTGTGCGCGAGTGTGTTCCTGTGTGTGTGCGTGTTCACACACATGCATGTTTGCATGCTTGTGTGTGTGTTGGGAGGTGCAGTGGCACTGGGACTGTGAGAGCTCTGCAGAGGGGGTAGCATTACACAGGGGTTCCGGAGGTCTGGTTTGCTGGGTGACCTTGGAGCCTCCCTCACAGGGCTTTGGTGAGCCTTCATTGCCATGGCTCATGAGAAGCATTGTCTGGCACATGGTTACCTGCTGGTTCTTACAGATTGGGGAGTCAGTTACCCTGCTTTGGTGAGGGCAAATACCCCAGGAAGCTAGAGGGAGCAGGTCTTGGGGAGGGAGGCTGGGAGAAAGTAAAGCAAATGGGAGTTTTGTCCTGGCTTTGGCAAATTCTTGGCCTCTCTGTGCCTTGGTTTCTTCATCTGAAAAATAGGATAATACTAGTCCCTATATCTAGGGTGTCAGGAAGAGTACATGTGTGCTGGTCAAAGTGTCTGGTACATGGAAAAGCATTATTAATTTTTTTCACACATTAGTTTTATTGAAGTTGCATATATGAATTAATAGACTTGATTTTTTTTTCTTTGAAATATGTGGGGGTACAATTCAGGGTTAGGTATACAAACGTTCATTGTGCAGATACTTTTGTTGATGCGGTGTGCCCCTGCCCGGTAGTTTCCCAATCTAAAGGGAGTTTTTAAAAGCTAAAGTAAAAGGATGCTAATCAGCAACATGAAAACATATGAAAGTATAACCTTGGTAAAGTAAGTATATGATCAACTTCAGAATACTCTAATACTATAATGGTATGTATATAACTTATAACACTAATATACAGGTTAAAAGAAAAAATAATTAAAGTTATTGTCATTTGAATACTTTCCTAATACCCAATATTAAAAGGTATACACTGGGACCTCAAAAGCATAAAATATAAAGGGGTGGGTAAAAGTGTACTTGTTGTATGTCACTGTTTTTGTATTGTCAATGTTCACAAAGAAATGTTAAATGTTAGAGGTGATTAATATGCTAATTACCCTGATATGTTCATTACCCATTGTATACATGTATGAAAATATCACCCGCATCCCATTCAATCACTTAAATTGTTGCCAGATTAAAAGAGTCTGCGATGACTATATATTTTACGTGAGCTTCATGGCAATCACAAAGCAAAACCCTGTGTAGACACAAAAAGGATAAAGAGAGAAAAGAATCAAAGTATACCACTAGAGAAAATCATCAAATCACGAGAGACAACAGGGAGAGAGCAACAAAGGTTTAACAGATCTACAAAGAGACAGAAAATAATTATCAAAGTGGCAACAATAAGTCTTTACCTTTCAGTAATTATTTTTCATGTAATTATGTTATGTTTTCTCATCCAAAGATTTTAAAAAGGCTAAAAACCACACACGAGAAACTTACTACATCTTCAAGGACACACACACAGACTGAAAGCGATGGAAGAAGTTATTATAGGCAAATGGAAAACAAAGGAGAGTGAGGGTAGCTATATTTACCTCAGACAACACAAGCATTAAGGCAAAAACTTTACAAAGAGATAAAAAGTTCATTATGATAAATGAGTCCATTTATCAGATGATTGAAAATTGCACATATATGCACACTCAACATTGGAGCACCAAAATATACAAAAGCAAATATTAACAAATCTGAAGGGAGAAATAGACAGTAATGATGATAATAGTAGGGAAGGCCGGGCTCGGTGGCTCAGCCTACAATCCAGGCACTTTGGGAGGCCAAGGCAAGTGGACTGCCCAAGCCCACAGGTTCGAGACCAACCTGGGCAACTTGGTGAGACCTCGTCTCTACAATAAATAAAAAATTAGCCGGGCGTGGTAGCACGTGACTGTAGTTCCGGCTACTTGGAAGGCTGAGATGGAAGGATCACCGGAGCCCAGCAGGTTGACGCTGGGGTGCCCATGAGCATGCTACTGCACTCCAGCTTGGGTGACAGAGTGAGACGCCAACCCCAAAAAATAAATAAATAAAAAATAATGGTAGGTGACTTCAGTATCCACTTCTAACAATAGCATATAGATCCTCCAGACAGAAGAGCTGTAAGGAAACATTGTACTTGAACTAAGCCTTAAGCCAAATAGACCTAATAGATAAATGCAGAATATTCCATTCAAGAGTAACATTCTTCTCCAGTGGACACAGAACATGCTTCAGAATAGATCATAGGCTAGGCCACAAAACAAGTCTTAATGAATTTAAGAAGACTGAAACTGTATCAGGTACCTCTTCTGACCACAATGTTAGGAGACTTGAAATCAATTACAGGAGGAACAACTGATAAATTCACAACTATGTAGAGCTTAAACAACATGCTCCTGAACAACCAGTGGGTTGTTATATTGTTATACCCCCAGTATAACAAAACTTATCAGTTGTGGCAAAAGAAGTTTTAAGAGGTAAGATTACAGCAATAGATGCCCACATGAAATAAAACAAAAATTATTAATTAAACAACCTACTTTTACACTTCAAGGAGTAGAATAAGAACAAACTAAGCCCAGACTTGGTAGAAGGAAGAAAATAACAAAGATCGAATTAGAAATAAAGACCAGACAAACATACAAAAGAATTAATACCAATCTTTCTCAAAAACTAAAGAGAAGGGAACACTCCAACTCATTTTACAAGGCCAACATTACCCTTGCACCAAAGCTAGATAAGGACACTACAAGAAAAGAAGATTACTGGCCAACATGTTTGATGAATATACATGTAAAAATCCTAAACACAATACCATCAAATTCAACAGCACATTAAAAAAATCATACACCATGATCAAGTGGGATTTATCTTTGTATGCAAGGATGGTTCAGCATACACATTCAATAAATGGGATATACCACAATGGCAATTGGAAGGATAAAAGTCACACAATCATCTAGATAGATGCAGATAAATCAGATGACAAAACTTAGCATCCTTCCATGATAATAACTCTGAACAATGTAGGCATAGAAGCTATGTACCTCGATACAGTAAAGCCCATATAGGACAAGCTCACGGCTAACATCAAACTTAGGGGTGAAAAGCTAAATACTTTTCTTCTAAGATTAGGAAGAAGAAAAGGATACCTACTCTTGCCAATTCTATTAAGCATAGTACTAGAGATCTTAGCCAGAGGGATTAGACAAGAAAATGACAGACACACAAATTATAAAGGAAGCAGTAAAACCAGCTCTATTTGCAGATGACATTATCACACATATAGAAAATGCTACAGACTCCATAAAAAAAAAAAACCTGTTAGAAGTAATAAACCAATTCAGTAAAGTTAGCTGCAGGATACAAAATTAGCATACAAAAATCATTTGCATTTCTGTAAACTAATAATGAATTATCTAAGAAAATAAAAACTACTTAAAATAGTACAAAAAAGAATAGAGAGTTCAGAAAGAAAGCCTCATCTATATGGACATGCATGCCAAAGTCAGTCAGTGGGGAACAGACTTTTTTTTTTTTTAACAAATGGTGCTGGGAAAACTGGATGTCTATATGCAAAAGAGTGAAGTTGGGACACTAACACCATATAGAAAAATTAACTCAGAATGGACCAAAGACCTCAATATAGGACCTCAAAACTGTAAAATTTGTAGAAAAAAATATAGGGCAAAAACCTCATGACATTGGATTTTGTATGGACTTCTTAGAAATGAGACTAAAGGCACAGATGACAAAAGAAAAAAATAGAGAAATCGAACTGTATGAAATTTAAGAATAAATTTAACTAAGGATGAAAAATATCCATATACGGAAAGCTATAAAACATTGATGGAAGAATTTGATGATGACACAAATAAATGGAAAGATAATCCTTGTGCTCATGGATCAGAAGAAGCAATATTGTCAAAATGTCCATACTATCCAAAATGATCTACAGATTCAGCGAAATCCCTATTAAAATTCCAGTGACGTTATCACAAAGATAGAAAAATAATCCTAAAATTTTCACTGAATTACAAAAGACTTTGAAGATCTAAAGCATTCTTGAGAAATGAGAACACTACACATCCTAATTTTAAATTATGTTACAAACATAGCAATCAAAACAGCATGGTACTAGTGTAAAAAACAGAGAGACAAACCAGTGCAAAATAACAGAAATCCCAGAAATAAACCCACACATATACGTTTAACTAATCTTTGGCAAAGGCATCAAAAATACACAGTGGGGAGAGGATAGTCTGTTCAATAAATGGTGATATGAAACCAGAATATCCACACACAAATAATAAAATTTGATCTGTATCCTACACTGTATAATAAACTCAAAATGGACTACATATTGAAACATATAACCTGAAAACATAAAACTTCTAGAAGAAAATCTAGGGGAAAAGCTCCTTGACACTGGGCTCGGTGATGTGTTTTGGGATATGACATCAAAAGCACAAAGAAAAAGCAGCAAAAATAAAGTGAGGCTACATCACAGGCAAACATTTTTGCACAGCAAAGGAGACAATCAGCAAAACGAAAAGGCAGTCCATGCTGTGGGAAAAAACATTCCCAAACCATGTATCTGATGAAATACTAATATCTAAAACGCATAAGGAACTCATATAACTAAACAGCAAATAATTAAGAGCCCAGTTTTTAAATGGACAAAGAACCTGGATAGACATTCATCGAAAGAAGACACACAAATGGCCACCAGGTGTATGAAGAGGTCCTCGACAACACTAATCACCAGGGGAGTGAACGAACATCAAAATCACATCCAGCTGTCACCTCACGAATGCTAGGACTACCATTATCAAGAAGTCAAAACATAACAAGTGTTGGTGAGGATGTGGAGAAGATGTGACCTTTATACATTTTTTTTGTTGAGAATGTGAACTGACACAGTCATTACAGAAAATAGTATAGACCATCCTTAAAAAACTAAAAATGGAACTGCTATACGATCCAGCGATCTCCATTCTGGGTGCATATCCAAGGGAAATGAAATCAGAATCTTCTTTTTTTTTCCTTTCTTTTTTTGAGTTGGAGTTTCACTCCATCACACAGGCTGGAGTGCAGTGGCACGCTCTTACGGCCACCCCAGGGTCAAACTGCTGGGCTCCGGCGATCCTTCCGCCTCAGCTTCCAAGTAAATGGAACTACAGGCATGTGCTGCCACACCTGGCTAATTTTTAAAATTTATTGTAGAGACAAGGTCTCCCCAAGGTGCCCGAGCTGGTCTCAAACCCATGGGCTCAGGTGATCCACTCGCCTCAGTCTCCCAAAGTGCTGGGTTGACAGACTGAGCCAGGCCTGAAATCAGAATCTTAAAGAGATATCTGCATGCCAATGTTCACAGTAGTGAAGGAGAGAACAACACAGTGTTCACTGACAGATAAATGAATAAGGAAAATTATACACATGAAATATTTGTAAGCATTCTCTCCAAACACATGGTAACTATGTGAGGTGATAGATATGTTAATTGGTTTGATTGTGCTAATCATTTCACAATGTCAATATATCACATTGTACACCTTGAATATATACAAAATATATATACAACACATATACACACACATGTATATATATACATACATACCAGGGTGCCAAAAAATGTATACACATTTTAAGAGATGTTATCTATGTATTACTTTTCAAAGTTGAATGAAATTATAATAGCAAATTGGCATTGATCAAATGAATACTAGCGTGACCATACAACAGACAGGACAAAGAAAATGGCGGAAGCATATACAGTTTTTTTCCTTTCTTAAGATACACATACATTTTTTGGCACCCTGTGTGAATATGTAAAGCAAAACATTATTCAGCCTTAAAAAAGAAGGAAATCTTGCCACATGTGACAACATGAGTGAACTTGGAGGATACAACGCTAAGTGAAATTAGGCAGACACAGAAAGAAAAACACTGTATTAACTCAGTTACATGTCGAATCTTAAAAAGGTTAAACTTGTAGAAACAAAGACTAGAAGGATGACTACCAGGGATCAGGGAGTGGGGAAAATGGGAAATGTTGGTTGAAAGGTATAAACTTACAGTTATAAGATGAATACATTCTGGAGATGTAATGTCCAGACTGGTGAGTATAACTGGAATTTGCTAAGAAAGTATGCCTTAGGCATTCTCAACATACACACACACACACACACACACACAGTAACTATGTGAGGTGATGGATATGTTAACTGACTTGATTGGGAGAATCATTTCACAATGTATGTCAAAATATCACATTGTACACCTCGAATGTATTCAATTTTTGTCAGCTATATCCCAACAAAGCTGAAAAAAGCGTCAAGAAGAATAAAATACTTAGAAATTAACTAAGAAGGTGAAAGTATGGTACAACGAAAATGACAAAACATTGTTGAAAGAAATTAACATAGATATAAATAAATGGAAAACACATCCCATGTTCATGGATTGGAAGACTTAGTATTGTTAAGATGTCAATCTTATGTGAAACATTCTACAGATTCAAAACAATCTCAATAAAAATCCTAATGATATTATTGCAGAAAGATGAAAACCCCATCCTAAAATTCATATGGAATCTCAAGGGACCTTGAATAGCCAAAACAACATTGGAAAAGCAATGCTGGAGAATTCACACCTCCTGATTTTAAAACTTACTACAGTGTTATAGTAATCAAAACTGTATGGTACTGGCATAACAACAAGACATATAGACCAACAGAATAGAATGGACAGCCCAGAAATAAATCCTTGTATGTATGGTCAAATGAATTCTGAGAAGTGTGCCAAGATCATTCAACATGGAAAGGACTGTCTTTTCAACAGATGGCGCTGGGAAAACTGGATATCCTTATGCAAAAGAATGCAGTTGGGACCTTTAGCTAACACCATGTATAAAAATTAACTCAAAATGGATCAAGGTCATAAAGGTATAATTGTCTTACAAGGAAACACAGGGTCAAATATTCACAACATTGGATTTGGCAGCACTTCTTGGATAGGATACCAAAGGCAAAGGCAACAGAGGAAAAAAATTAGGCAAATTGGCTTCGGTGGATCTTTAAAAATTTTTTACATCCAAAGAATATCAACTGGGTCGGCAAGTAACCCACAGAATGGGAGAAAAGTATTTGCAAACCATATCTGCTAAGGGAGGGGTTCCCAGTCCCCTGGCTGCACACTGGTACCAGTCCACAGCCTGTTGGGAACTGGGCCACATGGCAGGAGGTGGGCGGCATGTGAGAGGAACTCTGTCTTCTGTCAGATCTGCTGTGGCATTAGGTTCTCATAGGAGTGCCAACCCTATTGTGAACTGCACACGTGAGGGGTCTAGGTTGCACGCTCCTTATGAGAATCTGATAATCCCCTCCACCCCTACCCCCTGCCTGTGGAAAAACTGTCTTCTACAAAACTGGCCCCTGATGCCAAAACTGCTGGGGACCGCTGTGCTAAGGGATTAATACCCATAATATATGGCTAACTTTTTTTTTTTTTTTTTTTAGAAAGCAGGATTTATTGAGAAGACAGAAAGGCTCCCACAGTGGGAGGGGACCTGAGGGGGTTGCCTATAGGTAATTTTTAAAAGTCAACTACAACAATAAAAATTCAAATTGAAAAATGAACAAAGGACTTGGATAGCTGTCTCTCCAAAGAAGATATACACATGGATACTCCCACATGAAAAGATATTTAATATCACTAACCACTAGGACAATTCAAGTCAAAACTACAATGAGATACCACCTCATACACATTTGAGTGACTACTATTAAAAAAAAAACAAACAGAAAATAACCAGTTCTGGTGAGGATGTGGAGAAATGGGAATCCTTGTGTTCTGTTCGTGGGAATGTAAAATGGTACAGCCCCTGTGTAAAACGGTTTGGTTGCTCCTCAACAGTTAAAAATAGAATTATTTTATATTCTATGACTGGGTCTATACCCCAAAGAATCGGAAGCAGAATGGCAAAGAGATATCTGTACACTTATGTTCACGGTGGCATCATTTTATGCCATGGATGATGTGTGGATGGGCAAAATGTGGTATATACATGAAATGGAATATTATTCAGCTTTAAAAAGAGGAAATTCTGACATCACAGCAGGGATGAACCTTCAGGACATGATGCCAAGTGAAATACAGCAGCTGCAAAAAGACAAGTACCGTATGCTTCCACTTATTTGAGGCATTTAGGGTAGTCAAAATCAGAGAAACAGAAGGTAGCAGAACGGTGGTTTCCAGAGAACAGGGAAAAGTGAGATTGGGAGTTATTGTTGAATGGATATAGGGTTTCATATTTACAAATAAAACGTGTTACAGAGATGGATGGTGATGAGGGTTGGACCACATTATGAATGTATCTAATACCATTGAACTGTACACTAAAATTAATTAAGACGGTAAATTTTATGTTTCGTGTGTTTCACCACAAAAAAGAGTTAGGAAACAAAACCAAATGAAACTTCCAGAAGATAACAGAGGAGGAACTCTAGATGACCTTTTGTTTGGCAATGGCTTTTAAAACATGATACCCAAGGCATGATTCATGAGAGAAATAACTGAGAAGCCAGACTTCGTTAAAAAGAAAAATGCCTTGCTTTGCAAAACATACTGTCAAGAGCAGTAGTCTGGGGGAACTCAAGTTACTCTACAAAAAATATACCTGCACACACATGTTTATTGCAGCACTATTCACAATAGCGAAAACATGGAACCCACCATGCTTCCCATTGAAACTGGACTGGATAAAAAAATGTGGTACACAATGGAGTATTATACAGCCCTAAAGAAGGACAAACATATGGACTTTGTAGCAACTTGGATGGATTTAGAGTCTGTAATACTCAGTGATCTATCGCAGAAACAGAGAACGGAGTACCACATGTTCTCACTCATAAGCGAACTCTGAACACTTACCATCATACTATGAGAGGGGGATTGTCAGTATTGGGAAACTGCCGGGGGAGGAGGGGCACATAATATCAGTAAGGGTACTTTTTCTCAAACCAGGTGAAGTGGAGACCAAAAGAAGGTCCAGATTTTACCTACACAATGAACACTTGTATACAATGTACTCTACCCCACATCTTTAAAAATAAATTTCAAAAAGGTGTAGCGGTCCTCAACCTTTTTGGCAACAGGGACGGGTTTTGTGGAAGACAATTCTTCTGTGGATGGGGGCGGGGGAGGGGAAAGGGGAGTCATCAGGCATTAGAGTCCCGTAAGGAGCGTGCAATCTAGATTCCTTACACGTGCAGTTCACCATCGGGTTTGGGCTCCTATGAGAATCTAATGCCGCCACTGGTCTGACAGTAGATGGAGTTCTGCTCACCCACCACTCACCTCCTGCAGTGCAACCTGGTTCCTAACAGGCCACGGACAAGTACCTCTGTTGGGGTTGGGGGTTGGGGCTCCCTAATCAAAAGAATGAAAAGGCAAGCCACAGAGCAGGAGAAACTATTTGCAAAGACAGATCTGATAATGGACTGTTATTCAAAGTGCACGAAGAACTTTAAAAACTTAGTAAGAAAACAATCTGACTTTTAAATGGGCCAAAGACCTTCACAGATAACTCATCCATAAAGACAGACAGATGTCACTAAGTATGTGGATGTGCCATGTCTTATGTCATTTGGGAAATGAAAATTAAACCAAAAAATAAAACCCCTACACACTTAATCGAGTGACCAAAACCCAAACACTGACAACATCAATTGCTGGCCAGTGTGTGGAGAAACAGGAACTCTCACTCACTGCTGGTGGGAATACAAAATGGCACAGCTGCTTTGAAAGAAAGTTTGGTAGTTTCTTATGAAGCTAAACATACTCTCACCATGTAATCCAGCAATTACAACTTTAGTACTTACCCAAAGGATTTGAAAGTGTACATTCACACAAAACTTGAACGTGGATGCTTACAGCAGCCTTATTCACGATTGCTGAGATTGGGAACCGTCAAGGTGTCCTTCAGTGGGTGAATAAAGAAATAAATGAGGCCGGGCTCGGAGGCTCAGCCTGTAATCCCGCGCCTTGGGAGGCCGAGGTGAGTGGATTGCCTGAGCCCGCGGGTTCGAGACCCGCCTGGGCAACTTGGCGAGGCCTCATCTCTACAACAAATTTAAAAAAAAATTAGCTGGGCATGGTAGTGCGCGCCTGTAATTTCGACTACTTGGAAGGCTGAGGCGGAAGGATCGCCGGAGCCCAGCAGGTCGAGGCTGCGGTGGCCGGGAGCGGCCACTGCACTCCAGTCTGGGCGACAGAGTGAGACTCCAACTCAAAAAAAAAAAAAAGAAAGAAATGGTGGTGCATCCACACGAGAAACATTATTCAGTGCTAAAAAGAAATGAGCTATGATGCCATAGAAAGACATGGCAGGACTGGGCCTGGTGACTCAGCCTGTCATCCCAGCACTTTGGGAGTCTGAGGCGAGTGGATGGCTTGAGCCCGTGGGTTCGAGACCAGCCCATGCAACTTGGCAAGACCTTGTCTCTACAATAAATAAAAAAATTTAGCCGGGTGTGGTAGCATGCGCCTGTAGTTCCGGCTCCTTGAAAGGCTGAGATCGAAGGATCGTGGGAGTCCAGCAGGTCGATACTGGGATGACTGTGAGCATACCACTGCACTCCAGCCTGGGCGACAAAGTGAGAGCCCAACTCAAAAAAAAACCAACAAAAAAACAAAGAAGACACGGTGGAAAACTTAAATGCATATTACTATGTGAAATAAGGCAATCTGAAGAGGTTACATACTATGTGATTCCAAGTATACTGTATTATGGAAAAGGCAAAAACAGGGAGACAGTAAAAATGCAGTGGTTTGCAGAGGTTGGGGAAGGGGAAGAAGGAACGAATAGAGTGTGCTCAGAATATTTTTAGGGCAGTAAAAATGTATAAATATGTGTAAGTACATGTCACCTGTGTGATACTATAATGATAGATACATGGCATACATTTGTGCAAACCCACAGAATGCGGGAACCAAAAGCAAACCCTAATGCAAACTATGGACTTTGGGTGACAATAATGTATAAATGTTGATTCATCCATTGTAAGAAGTGGACCACTGCGGTGGGGGATGCTGGTAACGGGAGGGGGCTTATGGGAATGTGGGTGCAGTGAGTATATGGGAAACCTCTGTCCTCTCTGTACTTTCCTCTCAATCTTGCTATAAACCTAAAACTACTCTAAAAATATAAAGTTTTAAACACACACAGGGAATTAAATAGGGAATCATAAGTAACAAAAAATCAGTTAAACACATAAGAGACAATAACGGAGGAAAATAATGCATAGAAAGAGGTGTAATACACACACAAAAAATTAGCAAAAGGGCAGAATTTCTTCCTCATCATTAATTACTTTAAAAGTAATTTGACTGCATTGTCCAAAACACTGGCAGAATTGGATTTTAAAAAACATTATCCAATTTAGGCTGTCATAACAAACTCACTTTTGATCCAAAGACATAAACAGATTAAAATGGAAAGAAGGGAAAAGGATATTTCAGACAAATAGTCACTTAAAGATAGCTGGGCAGTGATACTAATAAAAGGAATAAATAGACTTTAAGTCAAAAATTGCCACAGGCGACAAAAGAAGACATTACATACTGACCCTTTGGCCAATTACTCAAAAGACTTAACAGCTATAAAGAGACATCAAACTATGGAAGCCCAGAATATAAGAAAAAAAGCATCGACAGAATTGGAGGGAAAGAGACATTTCTGCAATAATACTTGGAGACTTCAATAACTCACTTTCAATAATGAGTAGAGTCAAGTAAGAAAAGGGAAATTTAAAAAATCTTGAGACAAATGACAACAGAAACACAACATACCAAAACATATGGGATGCAGCAAAAACAATTCTAAGAGGGATGTTTGCAACAATACATGCCTGCATTTAAAAAAGAAGAAATATCCCAAATAAATAGCCTAAAAGTACACCTCAAAGAACTAGAAAAAGAAGAACAAATGAAACCCAAAGTTAACAGGAGAAAGGACATAAAGATCAGAACAGAAACAAATCAGAGAATAGGAACACCTTGGGAGGGGGGAAATCAATAAGACTAAGAGTCGATTTAAAAACAGACAAGCCGGGCTCGGTGGCTCAGCCTGTAATCCCGCACTTTGGGAGGCTGAGGTGAGTGGACTGCCTGAGCCCGCGGGTTCGAGACCCGCCTGGGCAACTTGGCGAGACCTCATCTCTACAATAAATCAAAAATTAGCCGGGCATGGTAGCGCACACCTGTAGTTCCAGCTGCTTGGAAGGCTGAGGCGGAAGGATCGCCGGAGCCCAGCAGGTCGAGGCTGCGGTGGC